>JAYMFT010021301.1:0-16406 GCA_038088735.1 Panulirus argus
ATTTATATATATATATATATATATATATATATATATATATATATATATATATATATATATCACTCTTCGATCAACGCTTAACAAATAAACCTATAGAAAGTAGTGATAGCGGTAAACAAAGTATCAAAAGGAATATTTTTTTGACAAGATTAGTACCATAATCCCTGGTAATTAAGTTAATGAACAGAAGATACGGTTTATAAAGTAGATGTCAGAGATGGAACAATTATAAAAGAGACCAAAGTTTGTAAATCAGTATACGTGGAATTACATTCTGGAATTCACACTGACTATAATGATCTGGGAATTACTTTAGATCATCATGAGGGCTTTTTCTATGGCAGGGAATTTAAGAGGTAGCAGTAAGATTCAACTTTAGGAGCTGAAGCCATTAGAAGTATCAAAATATTCGTGAAGGTTAAACGAACAGAAGTGATCGTTCTAAAAGTATCCCAGAATATTCGGTTTCAGCAGGATGACAATACTTCACAAAAAGAAGATCCACATTCATATCTTCGCTTAGCGAATATAGAGCGTCAGTGTCAGCAGCGTAAGCTCTTTTAGCAGTAAATCTCTTTTAGATATTGAAGTTTCTAATTCAACTGAAGTTTGAAATCTCTACGCCTATGGAGGCTTACCGTAGTGGAAAATGAATCCCACTGTCAAGTTCTGGTCGAGCAGGGATTCACTAAACTCATAGGTCTCTACAGGCCAGCCCTCAGGGCCGAATAGCACTCTGATGGCCCTAAAAGCAGACGACTCTGCCCTCCCTCGTCTGATTAATCTCCCTCATTTCAACACCTTTAATTGGGGGGGGGTTCCAACCGGCGGAGAACCATTGTCTTTGACAAATGCTTCGAAGCTTCGGTTCCGCTCTGCGAACAATACAGGTCTTGAAAGATTATTATTAGTATTATTTTCTTCTATCATTATCTGTTGGACGTAATTAGAAAAAGAAAAAGGGGTGAAGGGAACAGCTTCGTGATAGTGTATGTGGGTAGGTCACCCCCCGTGGGTCGAGTGATCGTCCATCATCAGCGCTCTGAGGAGCGGCTTGGGCAACACTGGTGGCAGGCGGGGCCCCGTCTAGTGGGTGGAGCCCCAGGCCAGAGGCCAGTGATAGTGGGTTTAGTCTCGGTTTTATCAACCTGACGCGCCCTTCCTCTCCCTCTTTATAACAGGTGTTCCTCTGCTTTTTTTATCATCGTTTATTCTCTTTATCAGTTTCGATAAAGTTAACGCATTTTTCGTACTCCTCGTCTCTCCATTCATATACTATGATATATACAGCTTTATCTCCTTAGTCCTCTGTCTCAATCATTATTCATATCTCTCTCTTTCCTCCTGCCTCTCCCCTACTGTTCTCTCTCTCTCTCTCTCTCTCTCTCTCTCTCTCTCTCTCTCTCTCTCCTATCGTTCTAACTCTTATACAGTTTACATACCTGCAGTTTCGAACATACAGTACGACTTGCGGCAGATTTAAACTGACATCTATATCTGTGTAATACATCGATTCGTACAAGTCTATTCATTTTCGAAGCTATGTGTGTGTGTGTGTGTGTGTTTGAAGGGAACTCTTTGCTTGAATGAGAATGCCAGACAACTTCCATCTGTGTGTGTGTGTGTGTGTGTCGAGATGGACGTGCCATCCATACAGAGGTATGCAGGTTCTGGTTTAACGAATATAACGAGCAAATGGGTTCTTGCGTAAGGCACATCTTGCGTATCTATCATCCAGGAGTTATAAATGACGTAGATTTACCTTCAGCTGAAGTCCCAATGAGCATGATTAAACTATTTACATATTGGAGATATTTCGAAGAAAAAAAAACATGTGCATGAAAACGTATATAAAATTCAGAAAAGATTAACAATTCATATATATATATATATATATATATATATATATATATATATATATATATATATATATATATATGAAACCATTAAGAGGAAAAGAAATAAAGAAAACGTAATTCTCTGTGGGAACATTGCATTACAACTGGAGCCACATTTTTCCTGATACTAGATAAGAAACGCGGACACATTCTCTCCCTCGTTCCTCTTCCCCCACCCAAGGAGTTTCCTCACATGCAAGATCCTGGCGTCTACTGGTCGCACGGTGACTGCCAGGAGATAACCAAATTTCCATTTTTAGAAAGCGCTTGGGGAGGAGCAGGTCGGGACTGGTACATCACCTGGTTAGGAACAGGTCAGTATTGGAGCATCAGCTGGGTAGGAACAGCTCAAGACTGGAGCATCAACTGGGTAGGAACAGGTCAGGATTGGTATATCATCTGGGTAGGAACAGGTCAAGACTGGAGCATCACCTGGGTGTGAACAGGTCAGGACTGGTGCATCACCTGGGAAGGAACAGGTCAGGACTGGAGCATCAGCTGGGTAGGAACAGGTCAAGACTGGAGCATCACCTGGGTAAGAACAGGTCAGGGTTGGAGCATTAGCTGGGTAGGAACAGGTCAAGACTGGTGCATCACCTGGGTAGGAACAGGTCAAAACTGGTGCATCACCTGGGTAGGAACAGGTTAAGAGTAGAGCATCACCTGGGTAAGAACAGGTCAAGAGTGGAGCATCACCTGGGTAGGAACAGGTCAACAGGTCAAGACTGGAGCATCACCTGGGTAGGAACAAGTCAAGGCTGGAGCATCACCCCGGTAGGAACAGGTCAAGACTGGAGCATCACCTGGGTAGGAACAGGTTAGGGCTGGTGCGGCACCTGGTTAGGAACAGGTCAGGACTGGTGCATCAACTTGGTAGGAACAGGTCAGGATTGGTGCATCATCTGGGTAGGAACAAGTAAAGACTGGAGCATCACCTGGGTAGGAACAGGTCAGGATTGGTGTATCATTTGAGTAGGAACAGGTCAGGATTGGTGTATCATTTGAGTAGGAACAGGTTAGGATTGGGTCCATCATCTGGGTAGGAACAGGTCAAGACTGGAGCATCACCTTGGTAGGAACAGGTCAGGATTGGTACATCATCTGGGTAGGAACAGGTCAAGACTGGAGCATCACCTGGGTAGGAACAGGTCAGGATTGGTGTATCATTTGGGTAGGAACAGGTTAGGATTGGGTGCATCACCTGGGTAGGAACAGGTCAAGACTGGAGCATCACCTGGGTAGGAACAGGTGCAGTACCTGGTTAGGAACAGGTCAGTATTGGAGCATCAGCTGAGTAGGAACAGGTCAAGACTGGAGCATCACCTTGGTAGGAACAGGTCAGGATTGGTGCATCATCTGGGTAGGAACAGGTCAAGACTGGAGCATCACCTGGGTAGGAACAGGTCAGGACTTGTAGATCATCTGGGCAGAAACAGGTCAGGACTGGTGGATCATTTGGGTAGGAACAGGTCAGGATTGGTCCATCATCTGGGTAGGAACAGGTCAAGACTGGAGCATCACCTGGGTAGGAACAGGTCAAGACTGGAGCATCACCTGGGTAGGAACAGGTCAGGACTTGTGGATCATCTGGGCAGAAACAGGTCAAGACTGGAGCATCACCTGGGTAGGAGCAGGTCAGGACTGGTGCATCACCTGGGTAGGAAAAGGTCAGGATTGGTGCATCACCTGGGAAGGAACAGGTCAAGACTGGAGCATCACCTGGGTAGGGACAGGTCAGGATTGGGTGCATCACCTGGGTAGGAACAGGTCAAGACTGGAGCATCAGCTGGGTAGGAACAGGCCAGGACTGGTGCATAAGCTTGAGTGGAGTTCCTTGCTGTGTGATGGACAGCACTGAACTTCGACTAGCTACAAGTCGTATGTCACCTATTACTACTACTACCACCATCAATACTACTACTTCTACCATGACAGGTATGATGGCAACATCGCCAGCGATGGCAACAACGCAGGCAGGGTCAGTGTGGGCCAGCAGGTTGAGAATGACCTGCCTCAATAGTCCATCAGAAGGAACAAAGCTGGCCAGACACGCCCGTCGTGTCTCCTCAACATGACACCCATCCCGGAGACTGGCCTCACCAGAACCTGATCTATATATATAACCTGACTTTAGCATCGGCACCTGAGGGCGTTCCTGATCTATTTTTCCATCCGGAACATGTCATGTCAGTTCCTCGCTCTCATTTTCCTCATCATAATCAGGGCTTCCTAGCCCCAGGGGCTCTCATCCTACTGAATGTTCTAAAGTCGGACAGTTCCTTGACCACCATCATTACCGAGATATAAGATCTCGATAGCAACACATGCAAGCGCGAGATTTCATCGCTAGTTCTCTATGACTCTCGGAATCTGACGTTCTGAGAAATGAAGATTGCCAAGAAGATTAAAGCCTCAGATTATAATTGATGCACTTACCTACAGATGTGGTGCACGATCTCTTATGAGTACGGTGGCCAAAGTTTCGGATAAAGAGCGCTCAGGATTTTCGTGTTTCCGTTTCCTAAAGGCTTTTCTGCATATATATATATATATATATATATATATATATATATGGAACACACAACCTTCCAACAATCAGGCTCGAACCCGGAACTTTTTCTAAAACGGCAATGGTGGCTTCTAGGACCCTCCTCCAGAGGCTCCTGCAGCTCCAAAGCTATAATACACTCAGGAATGGAAACAGGATGGACTTCGAAGCGAATAGCTTTTTGACATGACTTTATGGTCGTTCTTCAACTGACGACGATACAACCTCACCAAAGGTAATACTGTATTGATGGTGTGGCCTCAATCAGGCAGAGTACACACACACAAAAACACACACACACACATATATATATATATATATATATATATATATATATATATATATATATATATACTTACATATACGTACACATGCATATACATATACACACATGTATATATTCCTACTTGCTCGCCTTCATCCAACCCTGGCGCCACCCCGCCCCACAGGAAACTACATCGCCACCCCCTGCGTCAATGAGGTAGCGCCAGGAAACACAGGAAAAAAGGCCACATTTACTCACACTCAGACTCTGGCTGTCATATTTAATGCACCGAAACCGCAGCTCCCTATCCACATTTAGGCCCCACAGACCTTTCCATGGTTTACCCCAGACGTTTCATATACCCTGGATCAATCCACTAACAGTACGTCGACCCCAGTATACCAAACCGTTCCAATTCACTCTGTTCCGTGCATGTCTTTTCCCCTCTTGCATGTTCAGGCCCCGATTGCTTAATTTTTTTTTTCACTCCATCCTTCCACCTCCAATTTGGTCTCCCGCTTTTCCTTGTTCCCTCCACTTTTGACACATAGATCCTCTTTGTCAACCTTTCCTCACTTACTCGTTCCATATGTCCAAACCATTTCAACACACCCTCTTCTGCTCTCTCAACATATGATCATATAAGACGTATATCTAGGCGATCGTGCTACCCTAACTGGTTTGTGAACAAAGCTTATTAAAAGCTAGGAAGACATTTTATGCACCCAGTAACAAAAATGTTATAAATGAGGATAGGTCTAAATGTGTAGTTCTTACCTATTCTCCCAAGTTAGCTAGTCTTAGAAGTGTACTAAAGAACAATGCTTGTAATGTTGCCTTCCAGTGATTGTTTATACTAAGAACTTTAATTTGTCGCCAGGCAACTTTAAAGCTCATCCAAATATCAACCAAATCATTACGCAAGATTTATTAAATACACCAAGCCTAATTTTTTTTTTTTTTTTTTTTGTCCAAAAGTCATCTACCTACCCTGGTCAACCTCCTTCCCTCCTAACCACAAGGCACCCCCCCTAACCACAAGGCATCCCACTCTCCCTTTAATGGTCACATTCGGTCAGGCCAGCAGTGTGAGGTATTTGAGGCTAGGCACCAGACGGTACCCCGGGAGTGATGTCAGGATTTAAATAACTTTGTTAATTATTGGCACCTGATGAGGTGGACTGTCCCCACGAAACATGTTGTGCCACATGTATAGATAAACTACAAATTAAATAAAACTCTAAGAACTCCTACTAAATGAAATGCGATTTCAGCTTCATATATATATATATATATATATATATATATATATTTTGTTTTTTTTTTCCATACAAATTCGCCATTTTCCGCGTTTGCAAGGTAGCGTTAAGAACACAGGACTGAGCCTTAGAGGGAAAATCCTCAATTGGCCCCCTTCTTTGTTCCTTCCTTTGGAAAAGTAAAAACAGAAGGGAAGGATTTCCAGCCTCCAGCTCCCTCCCCTTTTAAACGCGTTTTACGACATGCAGGGAATATGTGGGAAGTATTCTTTCTCCCCTCTCCCCAGGGACAATATATATATATATATATATATATACACTCCAACGGGATGAACATTAGCAATAAAGTTATTTTAAACTAGAATGACCGGCTGAGCAGTAAAGAGACAATAAACAGAGCGAGACTATTGGTTGGGAATGAATAAAGAAAAAAATGAACATATAAGTCTGGCATTTATCTGGAATACCATGATGATTATATCTATTTGCTCCTAATATGCCGAGCAAGGATGGCGACTGACCGCTTGACAGCCAGGCAATATATCAGTTCCGCCCGTCTGGATTGAGTCAAGTGGTAGAATGGCTCAACCAAGTGGGAACATGTGTCATGCCTTTGCGTTCCAGCGTTCAATAAACTCGTTGTTTCCCACGGGACCTCTACAGAGACAGCTTACTCATTCTGAGTATCTTTCAACACGACAGGTTGAGGGCGCTCTGAGCCAGAGCTTCGTGGGCTGATGACTTCCTGGGTCTTTCCCTCTTACGATTATTCCATCCCAGAAAACATTCTTTAAGAGCAGCATCAACTTCTCAGAACTAAGCCTCGTACCCGCCCTCCTGCCTTGCTGTGTAGCTTGATGGCGCACCCAGATCACGTACGCGGTTCCAGGCTCCGACAGAAATATCTGGACCCGGCAGTCATTTCCTGACGTTAACAGTCGGTGTCCAGTTCCCGCATCCTGGAAACGAGAACTTGACCCGTGTCACTCGGAGACAGGCAGTACCAGGTACCAAGACCTTCATAACCGCGTATGTTGACCTTGAGGCTAGGCTTGCCAAGGGTGTGGACGACATGACTGACGGAAATGAACCAGCCCATCATGGACTTTCGTGTCCTCACACAGAGACAAAGGTAATGTATAGGTCTCTAAAATGGTAAGACTTTGATAGTAGAAAAAAAAAAAAAGGGCCTCAGAGCCTCACCCTAGAGCTGAAGAATCACATATACGACCTTCAAGGACTCCGCAAAAATCAAGACGGCAGTAGTAAAGTCTGAATCAGTGATTCTCCCGAGTGATGTCCCATGCCAAATTCAGCCAGCCGACTCAACACAGGTAGTGACAAATGAGAGAACAAAAGCTTATTTACTGCTCACTTTATAAGCAGCTGGAATAGATACATGTGCCTCTTCAACACCTGATGGTACCCACAGCGTCTGAATGTATACCGTGATTATAGTGTTGTGAGAATCTATAGAACTATGAGTCTCTCAGAGCATCCCAAGTTGTAGAATCACAAGGATTTGGTTAAATCAAGGCATTTTCTAGGGGCATGGCCAGATGGATCATGAAGCTAAACTCGATGAAGTAGGCTCAAAACTTCGCGTTACGAACGTTATGAACAAATACTTCGCTTAACACAGTATCATCATACCCAGGAAGTTGATATAGACCTGTTGGTCCTCTTTACATTTCCAGGGAGAGGTTACTGGCCACTTTTCAAACCAGAATGAACGTCACTCGTCCAGAAAGCGGCAAAAGGCCTTTGGTTCCAAGCATCAGCGTCAGCTTAAACTAATTCCCCGTGCTTACTGCACAGGCTCTTTCGTTTTCTCGTCTTACAACGCGTACAGGATCCACCCTATCTATAACATTACTCCAGAGCCAACATGCCATACCGCTCAGGGTCCTCTTATCGCGGCAGGACCAAACTCGTATACCTGGTCAATATAATCGGGACAACTGAGCTCTCTGCTTTATCGCTGTGTACATCTGTTGGTCGGGCAGCCAGTTTTAAGCCGAAATGTTCCAGGGCTCATCAGGCAGGATGTAAATCACAAGTCCATCTATTCCCCTCTTGTACGTGTTGTCATGTGGTACCGCACATCGTCATAGCTCTCAGTGGACCCTGCTTGTCTTTTAGTACCAGACGAATTAGTCTGCTTTTGGCAGAGGTTCGCGCTCACCCTGGAACATACCACAGACTTTCATCTACAACATCACACCAACCTTCCATCGCTTTAAGACCCTCAATGTAGGGGGCAATTCCCAAGTCTAAGAACTGTTCGTTTCAGAATGTAATTATCTACTTCTCTTATTTGCAAGTTTTAACTTCGGTATAAGTCATATGTTTGCGTTAGAAAGTTCATTCATACCTTGAGGAATTATACCACACAGTAAGTCAATTAACCCTATGAATTATCCATTACTGCAAGGTGGATTATCCATCGTAACATTATTTATCATTTGAAGCAGGAATTATCCACCATAGTAGTGATTATATAGTACAATAAGCATTGTCCGCTACAGTATGAATTATTTATAACACTACGAGTCACTAAGTACACTGCACATCGCCATTGACTTTTAGAGACGTTCAATGTGGTAAACGTTTCCTTATACATCAAGTTTCCATTTTTTTCAAAACGTTACAATGTCAAGACAAAAATCATACGTGACTAACAGATTCTCTTCATAAATCTACGCGTTGCTTCAGCATTTTCGGACTTTACTCAATGTCATCTGACTGTTATGCGTATCTTTTTTACTGTTACTGTTATTTGACTATTATTTTTTGAAGCACCATGAGGAGAAAGTGATGACATAGCACTTGATTTCGACAATGTGGTGGAGGACGCGAAGGAGGGGATCAGAGGATTCATAGGGCCCTAAGATAAAATACATTCGAGGCAACTATATAAGGCCGATTAAGGTTTTTGAGAGTGTAGAGCAGGGGAAAGGAGTTCTGCGGTGATAGTCCATAGACAGACCAGTACTGTGGTTAGGTTTTGTGAAATCTAGAACGACTCTTGAATGGAGTCAGGGCATTGGTACAAAGGAAAGCTAAAAGAGGGGGGGAAGTGAGGGGAAAAGAGAAAATTTCAGCTTAAAATGCCAAAAGAGCGAGGGCTCCGGGATGTATTAGGAAAGACGTACAAACGTCACGGTTTCACAAAGACGTAAACAGGTCATTAAAACAACTTGACCTAAACAAGGCCCATGGACCTGATGAAGTTCCCCCAACTGTTCTGAAGGAATGCGCGGAAGCACTTAACAGACCTCTTGAAATTTTGTTCAGGGACACCTGTGGAAAGGTCAGTCCCAAAGATGTGGAAGAAAGCAAACGTCGAGCCTATCCTTAAAGATGGAGATCAGGAAATAGGACTGAGCTATAGGCCTGTTTCATTAACGAGTGTGGTATGTGAAATACTGGTAGAGGTAATCAGAAAAAAATGAATGAATGGGAGACAACACGGTTTTAAAGAAAAGAGTTCGTACGTCACGAAATTCCTCTAAGCTTCTACGACTGGGTGAGTTTGGTTTTAGACCAGAGAGATGAATGGGTAGAATGTGTTCTTTGATGTCGGAGATTGATTAGGAAGCTAGAGCTCAAGTTAGGAGTAAGGGAGCAAATTACTTCGCTGGACTGAGAATCACCTATGTGGAAGGGAACAAGAAGACACAGGCAAGAGGCTTATTCTTAGAATGGGCCGAGGATACAAATGGAGTGCCGCAGGGCTTTGTCTTGGGCCCATTCCTATTCATGGTGTCCCTAAGCATATTTGCAAAATGATGTTCAGGTCATGAGAGAAATAAAGCATAGAAAAGATTGCATCAGCTTATAGGGAGACCTGGACAGACTTCAAAGTTGATCTCATTAATCTGTGATGAGATTCAATCCAAGTAAGGGTAAGATAACGATGATGGGAATCGGCAAAATAAGATCCTAGTGTGAATACTACTAAGCGGAAAATCAGCCATAGAAATCGATGTGTGTAAGAAATCTAAAAAGTCAACATTTTACCTACTCTGTCGCCAGAACTGCACATAAAGAGATCTGCAAAGGAAGTAGGCGCTCTGCTGACAAGTTTTATAACCGTAATCAAGGAGAAGAAAGTGAGTGGTAAGCAATTCTTGACATACGTACGTTAGACAGAAGCTGGAGTATACTTCTCAGGTCTGGTTACAACACTTAAAAGAAGCACAAAGATAAAATTGAGAGGGGTCTAGATAACTGCAACTAAGATGGCACCTGAATTAGGAGAGCTGAGCTACAGTAAAAAGTTGAGGGCCACACAGTTGTCCAGCCACCATGGAGGAGAGAAGAGAGACAGGTGAGCTGATAAAAGTCTTTGTTCCTATATCAAGGGTAAGACGTTGACAATGCACAGCTCTTCACGGGCTGCAGTACTGCAGAGTTACCTGAAGCCGGGACCAGAAGCTGAGAGAGAGATTGGCTGAGAAGGATGTAAAGAAATACTGGATTAGTGTGAAGATGGTGGAAATTTGGAATAGTCTGAACAAGGAGGCGGTAAATGCCAGCACTTTACTATGACATAAGAGTCGTCGTCTTCATGGTAGAGAGAAAGGGCCCTTCAAGTGTAAAACCCTCCTTTCGTAATACACAATTACAAATAGGTAACTGCGCGCGCGCACACACACACACACACACACACACACAAGAAAGAAAAGATGCCGTGTATCATACAAGCCAACAGTTCTCTCACAAATAATGTGATACATAGTACGCCTCACCTGAAAATCGTACCGAATTAACAGATAAAGTTAGAAAGAAACGGAAAAAGCACTCCAGAAGTGAACTAAGCCTATCATTCATGGCGAAGGGTTTGGTCACGTATGAAAGACGTTATCGAGATAGTGCTTATAATGAAATATAAAGAGGGATAAAAACACTCAGGATTAATGAAGAAAAGGAGAAACATAATCCAAGAGTTTTGGTAGGAGGCGTATACGAGCAATCAAAGCCAGAGGCTCGCCCACGCTGACCCAGACAGAGAGGCACTTTCTCTCAGTGTCCAGATCTGTATCATCACGCGACTCGCTCTTGAATGAACTTTGAAAACGGGAAGCCGTCCAGCTCTAAATATAATGCCCCCTGATTTGCATAACCACGTTGGTGGCTCGAACATTACACGGGAAAAATTAGACCCCGAGACGCCACGAGCTGTTTAGCCCATATGTAAACTAGTTCGAGCGAGTGCAGTAAAACCGCGGGGGTTCCGACGGGCTTGGCGCCTACCCCGAAATGCCACCTGGGTTTATCACTGTCTTGATCTAGTTTTGGTTTTACTGGGGCGGAAATCAGGATGGCCACCTGTTGGTCCTACCCGCCACGCTCATATATTTGCTGCAGATCAATGTGATCATTCCAGTGCGACCTGATTAATGTCGTAGTGAGAGACGGAGCAGGATGAGGTCCATTCGGATGTAAAGTGGGTGCTCCGCAGGCTCAAGTATGAGTGTCTGTTGCATTGCCAGGTCGTCATCACCTGGGGACTGAAGCGTTAGGTCCAATAAAGCAGCGTCTGGAGACAAAAAGAAAAAAGAGGGGTCGGAAAAAACATTTTTTTTTACGCCATTGTTGGCTGGTGCCATCTGGAGAAAAGTTTGTGGGGAACCTTTTAAGTCGTACGGCTGTACGACTCTTAAGCACGACTGGTGCGACCTTTATGCACGACGGTACGACCCTTGGGTATGAGGGACTGGTCTTCGGCCTGGCTGAGTAAGGGCTGGGTCAAAGGGCAGCACATCATACCCAAGCGATGTGGCGTCGTGATCAAGGGTCGTACTTTCGTGCTCAAGGGTCGTAGCACCGTACTCAAGGGGCGGAGGGGGGTGGGGGGTGGGGGGAAGGTCGTCATTGTCTCGGGGCGTCTGTTGCCGCGTTGCTAAGGGCACTGGGAGATCCGGCCCTGTGTCATGTGACGTCATGCAGACCGACTCTGTATGTTTTTATCCCTATATGATATAGCAATCCGGATTCTTGATTCTTCGGTCTTGGAACACACTTGTTACGATGTTTATAGGTTCGTCATGTGTATTAATATTTCCGTACGTTTGAGTGATGGTGGACGTATATACGGTGTTACTGTACTATTAAACGAAAGTGCACGGATGTTACTTTACGGTTAAATGATGAGGTACGGATATACGACACTACTGTACGGTTGAATGATGGTATATGAACAGCTGAAGATGACAGATGATGTCTTTTGCTTGAGTCGTTATCATTACTACATGAACAGGTACAGCTGAATGAAAAGGGAATAGTCCTATGACAACACGTAACGTTGCTTACATACATTTTGTGTGAACAGGTGATGTTAGGCTTGTGTGAGCAGGTGATGTTAATGTATGAACAGGTAAGGTTACGTTTTTTAGACATCCTACGTTACTGTGTGGACAGGTGATGTTATCATGTGAACATGTGAGGTTCCTTCTCTGTAGACAAGCTATGTCAGTGTGTGACGAGCTTGGGTTATTATCTCGTTAACAAGTTACGTTATGAATGAATCTTTCATGAACATGTGTCAACGATATACGAAAAAGATTACAGAACAATTATCTTTAAGATCATATTTGACTGTTTAAAGCTGTTACATACTTCAAGGATTATATTAGTATGTATAGTGTCAGGATGCATTCTGAAGTTACTATAAAACTTTGCCTTCACTTCCCTCATCACAAAGCGTTGTCCCATTCCACATACAACTGCAAATCTTATCAAAGCTTATTGTCACAAATATCATTATAAAGCTATGAAGACACGCCAGGTGCAACATGTGGCTGTGTTGTCGTAAATCAGTATGTTACGTGGAGCATAATAAAGCCATCTGGCAAGTTCAAAAGTTCAGACATTCATATTGTCGTTTGCCTAAACTGTTGAGATGATATGAGCAAGCTTAATACACACATATCAAGTGTGCAACATTCACTAACTGCTTTCGATTGTCTCATTAAGTGTGCAACATTCCCTAATCACTTTTGATTACTTCATCAAGTGTGCAACACCCACTAATTACTTTTAATCATCAACACAAGTGTTGATAATTTAAAGTAATCGGTGAATGTTGCACGTTTGATGAGATGATTAAAAGTGATTAGTGAATGTTACGCACTTGATGAGATATGTATATCTTACTATGACCGAACACTGTGTAGCCCATGCATTACAGATATATCTTAATAGTGTAAGTTATAAGTGATTTAAAGTTGTAAGTGCTCTAAATTGACAAAGCAACTTACCGAAGAGCTAACTGTGAGTGCAGACCCTCAACATATTTATGGGGGTTTGATGTAATGTTTGAAACAAAGTGATTATAGACCAAGCCACGAACAAATGTCTCTTCTTGTCAACTCATTGTCTTAACCTCTTGGAAATCGAGGGCGGATAGAAGCGGCCACGAGTAATAACAACCCAAATGGACAATTGCCCACGGCGGGGTCGTTAAGCCGTGATGCTGAGGAGGGGCATATTTCCTAAATTAGCCCATCTCGGAGCAGATGTTGTTGAGTTGTGATGGCCACTCAGGGCGCCAGCAAGGCACAAAAACTATGTTATTTTCCCCCTTCCAGATTTTAGATAGGACCGATGACACGGCCGGTCCACCACTTCCAGGGATTAGTGAGACTTGTTGCACTGATCCGGGATTTGAAGTGTACCTCTTTCTACTTTTAGGGATTTGAGGAAACATAAACTGCCTCTGTTTAAGTCCTCAAGTCTAGGAGGAGGACATAGCTCTGTCTTTGTATTTCACTCCAGGGACCGGGGAGTCTCAGACATTCCAGGGCTCATAGAGTTTCAGGCATTGCAAAACTTACTGAATCTCAGACATTTCAAGGCTCACTGAAAGTCTCAGGCATTCCAGGGCTCATGGGGTTGTAAACATTCTAGGTTCCAGAATATCTCAGACATTATAGGGCTCACGGAGTCTCAAATAATCCAGGACTCACGGAGTCACAGACACCTCCCGGGCTCATGAAGTCTCGGACGTTCCAGCGCTCATGGAGTCGTAAACATTCTAAGGACAAGGAATTTTCAGACATTACGGGCTCACGGAGTCTAAGACATTCCAATGTTCAAGGAGTCACAGGCATTCCAGGGCTCACGGAGTTTCAGACATTCCAGGGCTTGCAGAGTCACAGATACTTCCAGGAATTGAGGCAACATGAAGGCGCTGCGTTTTTTTTTTTTTTTTCAGGGTTCCTTGACTCAGGGAGATGCAATCACTACTATTTTCCAGGTCACTGGTGTTTTATACAGACAGCGTCTGTCATATCGCCCACGCTCCAGGATTCAGGTCGTGGGAACTTCAAAAAATATTGAAGAGTAGGGAGAGAGAGAGAGAGAGAGATAGAGAGAGAGAGAGAGATGTGCGTGTGTGTTTGTGTGTCACACGAAATTCTTTAACCTACATCAGTTAAGTGATACCCAGGAACACTGTCTCTTGTCACACAAACAGCAATCACAAGCCTCCTACTGGGACCCAATTCACGCAGCTGTTGCCCAAACGCCGAACTACTCACGTCTGCCTCCTACACTCCCCACGCCAACTTGACCACATCAACGCCTTACTCAACGACACTCCTCCATAAAACCCACTCATATACATACACCAAACGAAGAATTCCATGCATATCATCACAGAATTTTGTGGCAATGGGCGACTTTTGCCAAAAGCGACGAATATATATATATTTACTATCCTCATTATTCTTCATGACCTTTACTCCAGCTATTCGGCCTCTAGCACGGAGGACCCGCTCTACAACAGAGGCTTACTTACGAATTCCTGGCACCTCCCCTGAATTTGGGTCAGTTACCATAAGGCTGAGCGATCCAGCCCTGCGCACTCCTGCAGCGTCCTTCATACCACGCCACTGCGTCCTTCACCATCTACGTGCTTTCAGCCTCAACCGACTCCAAATCAGGAGAATAACAAGAGTGTTTTGATACGTTTCCCATTCTAAGGAAAACAATTCATTAATTTTTCTCGTTTCTATCTGTTTCCAGGACCATGTGCGCTCCAGCGAGGCCCAAGGATCCCCACGATGAAGGCAAAAGGCAGCATTGCTCCCTCCCTTCCCAAGACACGCCCGACAGCCTTTAAGGATCAAGGAAACAATATTTTCATACTCTGTCAAAAGAATTAAGTGTAGAGTGCAAATATGGAGGACATTTGTGGGACACACGGACAGGATGAAAGAGTGCACCTGAGGAGAGAGTAAGGGGCGCGACTCGAAAGTTACGAAGTTGGGAAATCACGCTTGAAATGATTGTCCTTCCACAAGATAGCGTTGTTTGACGAAGAAGAAGAAGAAGAAGAAGAAGAAGAAGAAGGTTAAAAAGAAGAGAGGAAGAAGGTGAAAAAGACGAAGTAAACAAGATATGGATCCGGAGGGTTTGTCTTTCGACAGACGTACGGCGCATGTGTGTCGGTGCTGCTCCTGCCTCATAGCTATGGTGTCAACACTCACCTGCAGGCGGCAGATGGAGTGCACCCGTGTTAAGAAAAGTGTGTCGCGCGCACTCCAAAAGGGACGTCCGCGACAGGCGCCACAATGCCTGCTCCACGGAACGAATTAAGGCAACATTCATTATTCATGTTTGCCAATCCTGTCGATATGTGAAGATTTGCTTATTTCATTTAGATCAGCTATGTACGTAAGGGTCTTCCTTACTTGACCAGCATGTCCCATAAAGGCTGCTGTGTGAGCATGAGAGACAAAGGGAAATCAAGAGAAGGAGTAGGAAGCTCTATGCGGGGAGGGACAGCCTGCTTTAACAGTTGTGAAAGATGATAGTGGTTTAGTATTTTTCATGCGTTTGTGTGTATCTGTGTCTGTGTGTGTTACAGTTACCGACGTCATGGGCAAAACATTCCCTTATCAAGATTATCTCGAATGAAAAAGACAAGTGAAAAAATATAAGACTACAGATATTAAGCAAGGCTCTGCAAGCGCTTGCAGACCTGACTTTTGGAGGAAAAACGGTTACAGTGTGAAGGAAAGACACAAGAAGGAAGAGATTTCCACAGTAATGCTGTTCGGGGAAATAAAGGAGGTAACTTAATGGTCAATCCTCGATTAGCCATTCCTACCATAGAAACTATGGGAAGCAACAGCACGATGCGTGACATGGGGTCTACGTCTTGGTTGCAGACACACATACAGACAACTTGCAAGAAAGATATTTTGTTACCTCTATGTGTAAACCGGATGAGAGCTTAGAACTCGTGGAGTCCCATTGCTTAACGTCAATTTTCTATCGTAGTATTTTAACCTCTCTTTTTCTATTATCGTAACGTCTTTCACTGAATGCACAGTTTTTTTCAGTTCCCTTAGACCATCTTCAAAAGGTATATATATATATATATATATATATATATATATATATATATATATATATTCTGTGGA
>JAYMFT010021312.1:3636-16406 GCA_038088735.1 Panulirus argus
ATATATATATATATATATATGTATATATATATATATATATATATATATATATATATATATATATATATTTTACCCTCTACTGTACCCTTAACTCATGAGGCGATAGATATATAGATAGATAAATTGATAGGGATGTAATCACATTCAATTTCCTATAGATAACAAAACTGATAATGTAATTTCAGTTACTTACAGATACAAAATCGATCGAAATGTAATTACATTCAATTACTTTTAGATACAGGAATTGATAAGAGACGTTATCACATTCAATTACTTATAGATAAAGAAAATGATAGGGATGTAATTACATTCGATTACTTGGAGTGGGAGCCATGGAACCGAAATACTTAAAGTAAAATTATATGTCATTGTCCCGTATAGCCGAATTGCGTGACGTCATTCGTTCAGAGCGTTTCAGGAAATTACGTTCTGACGTAGTGCTCGTCTCCTATATCAAGCTATAGTCATATAACGCAATATAGACACTCTCCACAAACTCTAACTTTTTCTCGTGATTTTTCGAACGTAATGAGCTAAAGTTTCTCTGTAACTAGTCACTGGTTAGTAAAAAGTACGTAATTTGAGTTTTTATTCTAGTTTAAGATAATATTCATTTAAGATTAATATTACGTTTAAAATTTAATGGACTAATAGGGGGTAGGGCGTGTCCGTTAATACCGAAAGTCCGTCAAATCGAATGTGGCCATGTTTTGATACAACATACAGTAACACAATACGCATTTCACATGCTTTCTGTTATCTCCTCTGTCACTTGATGCCACGTTCAGAAGTATGCCACAGCACTGACATAAGGACGTATGAAACACAGGACTAGGAGAAGTAAATTCCCTTGCAATATCCTGCCACTGTTGCTCCTGTAGACACTGAAGGTGTCATGCCCTCCTACAGGAAGGTCTCGCGTTCCTCCCTGCCGACACCTGTTCTCTGGGACGGCAACAGCCGACCCTAGGACCTCTTCTGTCCTGCAAATAAGATCGTAAGGAAATTCTATTAAACACCGGTGGAAAGAAGATCTACATTTCTATTAAGGTTTCAGGTTATATTTCTATATTTTGTCCTCACAGTGGGTAGAAGGAGAATGTCTATTGAACACAGTGTTCATCACATGAATAGTTAACTAGATGGAGAACAGTTCAGTGCCTAAAACTACGGACTGAAAAACAGCCGTAGGTATTTCCGTGACATTCGTAAATGTTTCAGACCCACAAAATGTTTGAACGAAACTTGTTTCACTCTAAACGAATCACAGAACAACTCTAGACTCAACCTAGTTATGAAAGCAGTCATAAAGTGATCCTCCATTATTCAAAGACCTGAGTCTGAGTAATGAGTCAGTGACTCTTCATTGGTGTATCCTTTTACTCACCCACATCCACAGCTTAAGGTGTTGTTATTCATCAGCTGAAGGAAGAACACGTCAAGTTGAGGGTACTCGATGCGACATCTCCTGAAGCACTTCGGGGTTTCGACTCCATGCCAGTCGAAGTACAGAGACTCGATAAGCCCAGTGTTTGTGAGGTCCTCCTTCCTGTAGCAGCCCAGGAGTACCACTTGGAGGGGCAGGGCCCCCTCTGGCGATGTGGTGGTCGGCAGCGACGCTGCAGAAGTGGTGGTGGTTGTGGCAGTGGTGGCGCTCAGCTGGGCCGTGTCGGAGCAAGTGCGATTATTGTCGTCGACTTCGTAGACGCTGATGGTTCGTCTGCCTCCGCATTTCCGCCGGTCGTCGGGGCAGGAGCGACAGTGGAGGAGGTCGTCGACGACGCCGGAGCGGTTGCCAAGGGCTGCCTCGCCTCCGCAGCCGCATACTAAGCGTTCGTTGAGTTCGACCATCTTGGCCATCACCAGCCGCGTCCGTGGCCGCTCCCTGAAGCACAGGGCGCCACAGCTGGCCACAGATCTCTCCTCCAGGTCTTGGTGGTGGATCTCCATGTACTCCGGGTCCAGGTAAGTCTCCTGGTAACAGGCCAGGTAGCTGAAACACAAGGCCTCCAGCCCTCCAAGACAAAGACCCACCACGTACACAGCGAAAGTCACCGATTCCGGTCTCATTTTCGGCGGTGTGGTTATGGCGGATCCTGCGCTCTCACTGGTCCCGGGGTTCGAAGCCCTCAGGCGTCGTCACGTAAAGCAGGTAACCGGAAATTCTCAAGTGGCATTTCCACACGACGTCACGCGATACCGGACTATGTTATCTCACTGCTGACTAAGATAACACCCGTCGCTCACACCGTGAGCTCAAAATGATCAATAATTTCTGTAATGACGGACACGTAACAAAGTTTTAATATTAAAAACTTCTCCATTCTGAGAAAAGCTTTATCAAAACACTAAGATATCTGGCGAGACAGAATCAGATAAGGGAATTTCCTTCCTAAGAGATAATCTGATCCCCGACTGATGTAGAACCCCAACTGATAACGATAACAGTCCCTTATCGTCTCTACAGCTGCCATGGTCTTAATACATCTAGTTCTTATCTCGTGGGGTCTGTGTACACACACATGCGCGTGTAAATGGCCCATATAGTAAGGTGGCTGTGTGTGGTGGTGGTTGTCTGTGGGCGTGTATACTGTCAGGACAAATCTGTATCAACAGACACTGAACTAGGTGATTCCGATGGAGACAGGATGCCAAAGGTGATTCAAGATAAGCTGTCACACGCACAGCTTAGCTTTCCAGTTGGACGATTGTGGTGGCCCAGTCCTCAAGTTAACCTCAGTATTATGGAAGAAAAGGAAAGTGTGAAAGGCGAAAATGTGACTTTGGTGAAAACTCGAATCTTTTCTGATCTCAGCTCACATACTGGTACAGGAAATGACAGCAAATTTGCGAAAGAAACGAATGTCAATGATGGACTAGTGCCCCTTCAACTACTAAATGAGGCTTTAAGTGTCTCTTTCCGTGGAAATCAAGTCTCAACCACGTCAACGACGGGGACCACGTCGAGGAAGATGGACCCATCTTGCCTCAGGTACCTCTCCTGCCACAATGACACCTGGAACATCGACTTCCAGCATCTGGAAATCCACTTCTGGGATCTGCCCGAGAGGTCGGCCGAAGCCTGTGCTGGCGGGTGTCTGAGCCTGATGCCCTCGACCCAGCTGGTCTTCGCCAAGATGATTGCTATGAACGAACGTCTGGTGTGCGGCTGTGGCAACCGGGACGCCATCACGGGCCAGGAGGGCGTCTTAGACGATGCCTATTTCTGCTCTCCGTGCCCGGACGGAGAACACAAGTGCGGCGGGGTCGTGTCCGTGAGCGTGTACAGCATCGTTCGGGCGTGTAGACCCACGCCCGCGCCAGCTACAGGCGCGGATACCATGCCAACCACCGACCGACAGGTGGTTCCCCACGGCCTCTCCTACGCCGGATGCTTTCGAGACGGGGACGTCCTCGCCTCGACCGCCGTTGTGTTCCTGAAATCCCCGAAGCGTTCGGTCACCGCCTGCGCCGACTACTGCCGAGACCAGCCCCAAGAGACCGACCTGGTCCTCGTGAGCTACAGGGAGACCCAAGACCGACTCATCTGTTCCTGTGGGTGAGTTGGACGAGCCGAACGAAATGTCAGCATTTCTGAATTCCACTGTCTGCCAGATCTGTGCTTTATCACACACTGTCTCTCTCTCTCTCCTTCAGGAGGAGCGAGATGTCTCTGGCGTCAGCGTCTCGCCTGGAGGACAGCCGGTGTCAGACGGTGTGTCCTGATGGCGGGGACGTATGTGGAGGACCCGACGCCGTCAGCGTCTACAGTAGCGGCCCCATGCTGAAGTTCTCCCCATTCCTGTTTCTCCTCCTGCCACTATTACTGCTGCTGACACCCTCTGCTGACGCTGCTGACACCTTAAGCCCCCTCCGCTGACCTTTCCAAGCCTCAGTACCAATCACTCAATCAAAATAGCTATGCAGATATGAGGGAAAAAGGCGATGCACTTGGATATAACCCATCAACCCATTGCAACTAAATCTCACCGCATTTGACAATCCAAGTTTCTAGTTAAGATTAGCTAGTCTTGTGTTTAGATTAGTTGATCTTTGACGAAATCTAGTTAGTCTGAAGCCTCTGTAGTTAAAAGACGAGTACGATAATCATGTGTTAAACGAAGACATAGTTCAATGGGACTTTGTAGTATTAGATGTAAAAAAAAATCGTATTCAACAGTACAAACTGTGTGTATATTTCTTTAATATGTAGTGTTTTGTGAAGTGGGGGAGCAAGATGTATTAGTGGTGGGCATGTGTGTGGGGGAAGTAGAAGGCAGATAATGAAGTGAAGGTGAAGTGTAAGTGAGCTTAGATGAAGAGTACATGAAAGTGCAAATGAAGTGTAAATGAAATGCAGGTGAAGTATGAAGGAGCTCAGGGCAAGTGTAAATGAAGTGCAGACGTGGGGTGAATGGCGTGCAGGCGAAGTGTAGATGAAAGTGAGTTGAATTATACAGATGAATTAAAAATAAATATGAATTGATAGCTATAGCACTTTACCTATTTGTTTGCCAATTTACTAAATATCAACCGATTTGACAGCTCAAGTTAGGTGATATTTTACAATTTCTATCAGTCTTTTACCATTTTTTTAAAATCCCATAAATTTATAGATCTCCTTTACATCAAATATATACTTTCTGACACGTTTAGTCATTATATATGGCTTGACTGGGTTTGCCCATATTTCGGGGATGCATGATTTCAATGCTGATTGCTGTAATCAATGTTTTCCTTCCTTTTAGTATCAATCAAAGAAGTTTTTAAAAAAGAAAAAAAATCCCTAGGTTGTCCTTAAATACTAAAATTTTCTTTTTTTACCAATTTTGTCATTTTCTGTGGAAATTTCTAGTGATACTTAATATATTTTTACTAATATACATAGTCATTCATTCTCTAATGTAAGGTCTTTGGTCTGCCCTGAAATATATCCTTCTTATGGATAACTCCGCTTAAATTTCTAGTAATTCTTTGACTTGAGATTTAGAACTGTACAGCTTTAAGAAGTATTTATCCTTCCTGTGTATATATCTGGGATCTCCCGAATGCAATTCCACAAGTCTCTGTGACCAAAAACAGTCGAGTTACTCATCATACGTATATATATTTTCTTTCTTACTATCTGCTGAATCTTTCTTTGTAAAAAAAGAATCAAACAGGAACTGATTACAATTTATAAACCTATCATCTAATACCGAGTCTAATGCTTATACTTTGTTATATCGTGCGTGGATATGATTTTGTTTTACTTTCTAGTATTTTCCTACCTTAATGTCTATACACTTAACCTTGAAGGTAGTGTCTGTTTCCCTGCAAGTGTCAATTAGAGGATCATCCGAAATAAGTCCAAAAACGCATACAATTCAAAATGCTTTAGATACCCTTATTTGCTACATTTTCTCTTACAATAGTTGACTCATTTTCTATTGAAATTTCAACAGGGACCAATGCATTTACTACCATATCTATGATTTAAGTCTGAAATATTTGTAAGGGGCTTTTCTCGGAGTGTTGGAGGATCTTCGAGGTCTCCTTAAGGTTTGTGCCATAATTTCGTGACAATCTGATATGCATCTGATGTACGTATGAGATGAAAAGACATTATCTATAGCGTCGATAAGACGAAAA
This sequence comes from Panulirus argus, assembly GCA_038088735.1. Classification (NCBI taxonomy): domain Eukaryota; kingdom Metazoa; phylum Arthropoda; class Malacostraca; order Decapoda; family Palinuridae; genus Panulirus; species Panulirus argus. The sequence continues at coordinate 9,271 of JAYMFT010021312.1, forward strand.
AAATTCAGACTCCCAGACTTAATCTGGGAGTTCTTCATCGACTTCCATGGATCCTCTTCCTCGAATCAGGAACAAAGAGGAGCGCAAAGTATGACAGATAATGGCTTCTGGCGTCGTTTGACCGGGAAATGTAGCGTCATCTATTCTCCAGAATATAAGGGAACAACACAGCTTGCACAGAAGCGATGGAAATCCTGTTCTGTTCAAGATTGATTCTATGATCTGTACTATTCGTTAATAAAAAAAAAAGGGATCAAAATGCCTTTTTACGAACGTGACAAAGTCGCCAGGATTCTTTGTTTATTCCAGAATAATCAAGAGTTTGATCTCCATCTTCTCTTAATATGTGAAGCTTTGCCCGTCTTGCATCTGAAATTCTCATCGCTCTACATCTAGATAAGCATGAATAATATTCACCAACTTCGCTAAATGAATGATAAAAGGAAGTTCAAATATAAGAATTTAAAAAAAAAAATGTCGAAATGTTGAATAGTTCGGCAAAAAGTCAGGAAAATACTTAAGTGTCTTGTGATTTTTCCGGAAGCTACTGAAGAAATGGCCGATTTCAAACATCTTGTAATTTTATAATATCTCATCGATTTTCTTCCATATTTTGTGAAATATTAAATCACTGTATGAACCTTCATCAAAGGTCATCAGCCCTGGGAAATATTATTAGAGATGTAGTGTGCGTCATATTAAGTGATTTCGATAGTTTCCGCGTTTTCTCTATCATCACAACTTGTCCCTCGCGTTTTCTCTATCATCACAACTTGTCCCTCGCGTTTTCTCTATCATCACAACTTGTCCCTCGCGTTTTCTATCATCACAACTTGTCCTCGACGTTTTCCATCATCACAGTTATGTACTCCCGTTTTCTGTCATCAGAGCCCTCTGAGGAGTAATCTCTTTTACGCCAGTTACCAAATAGGTCATCACGCTCCATCTCCAGGTGGCTGTGAGGAGGCCATTACGTGTGGGATGAGAAAAATATATTCACAGTAATTACCTGGCCAGAACTTGGATTACCTGGCGTCTGTCTTAATTACTCAGGATCTTTCCCTCGTCGAAGTCCTCTCTCTCTCTCTCTCTCTCTCTCTCTCTCTCTCTCTCGCTACATATCAACTACTACCTCAACACACACACACACACACGCTGGTCCTTTCCACTTTCCCCCCATCAGTTCAGCAAGAGAGCTACTGGCACCAACCCAGCCATCGTTACCCCTCAAGTCTCCAGAGATCCCTCGTCCCCTGGGTTGCAGTTCGCCACCGCATTCACGCCCACAGACAGATGTAGGACGCGCAACCATCCCCCAACTATTGTGAAAATAATATGTAACACGTGATGCACGTGCAAATACTATCTGTTGGACACCTTCGACCCTCTATATAGTCAATGACCATTAAACTATTATCATTATTATTAATATTTTCATCATTATTACACACACACACACACACACACACAGACACATCATATATAGATATAGATATATATATATATAAACTCAATACAATAACAAACGCCTTTACGATAAAAATCAAAACCCTCTATAATTCGACCGGAACAATGTACGAGTAAAGACCAACAGCATTCCTTTCTCAAGTTTCCCTCTGGCCAGTGTGGAGTCCCCTGGACCCGTTTCCTTCCATAATCACTTCCTCGTTATCCTGTAAATGGGACTCGGGGCGCCCATAAAGGCCTCTAGCTCCTTGTGTGGGATCATCGCTCGTCCCGCAAGTGCCTGAAGACGCGTCTCCCACTAAGGGGGACCTCGAGGGTTCACAAGGCGCTGGAGCATACAAGCGTCGTCACGGGGCGGGTCGCGGTCGTAATGTTGGCGGCAGTGTTGGCGATGCTGGTGGTAGTGTTGGCGATGGTGTTGGTGGCGGTGGAGCAAAAAAAAAAAAAAACACCATCCACACACCCCACCCCCAACCCCCCACCCACCCACCCACCGCCCGACATAAACCTGGCTTATAAACATAACTGACGGGAGAGGCGCTGGATTTTACAATAATCGTAAAATGGGGTAATTTCGGGTCCTTCTCGCTGTTCTCAAGCCTCGGTTTATACTCTTGTTAAGCCTCGCTCTAATTATGTCTTCAGCTCATGTAGTCCGTGAAAACCTAGGATATTATATATATATATATATATATATATATATATATATATATATACAGTCGGGTTTCGATTTACGATGTTTCGATTTGCGTCGTTTCAGACTTACGTCTTAAAGTTCGATTTACGTTTCTTTTTTTTCGACTTACGACACCGTCCCTCAGCAAGGAATTGGGAAACAATATATTCATCTACATTGTTCTGAGTGTCTAAATGACTATTTTGATGGAGAATATCATCATAATATGAGGTATTTGTGTAAACCAACAAAGCAATTTTAAGATGCCACAGGAAAATTCTGCTCAGTGGGCCACCTGTAGTCTGGCAAATTTTGTTCGTATGTGCTGACTGCTACCCCATGATTTACCCTATCCACAGTGTACGGGTAGACACTTCTGTCTATCTTAAAAGTGTACGGGTAGACACTTCTGTCTATCTTAAAAGCAATGTGAAATGTGTCCAGTATGAGAGAAAGTGTTGTACATCACTTCCAATAAGAGGATTTCGGGTATTGTTCTTTGATTTCGTGCATGTTCCACGCTTGTGAGTTAGACACAGGAAAATATTTTGATCAGAAGTATAAGAAGTCCATCTTTATTGGAGGGTTTCAGTGGCTCGATTTACGACGGATTCGACTTGCGACGGGAGGACCACGAACGTAACAACCACCGTTCGTAATTTGAAGCATTGTTTAAATTGGTTCCAGGTGGACTAAACCACCTCAACGACCCCGGAACTATCGCTAAGCGGTTACCCAGTAGTTAGCATTTTACCCGAACTACGCATCCGTCGATTACTCCTGAGGAAAGGACGAACACCTGAGTTGGGTGCTGTCCGACTGGCACGCCCAGTATTCGAACATATGCGGGTCCGTCCCCAAGGTGGCCCATGCTGACTCATGACAAGTAACGCTAACCATATGTGTGTGTGTGTGTGTGTGTGTGTGTATAAGATTCTCTTATCTTAACAACATCTTTATTTACTTATTTCACATGGGTGATTATTCTCGCTCCCTTCCCTATCATTATAATGCCTACATGAAGGTCTGGCGTTGCGTGTTACAACGTCACGTTACCAGCCGTTACAACCCCACGGGGCCGGCTATGACAGCGTTACCTGTCCAGCTGTAACAGAGCAGTCATTCTACATGTTACAATTACTGCCTCTAATAACGTTCAAAAAGTGCATATCTCCACCTTTCCCTTCCACATCCAACCCTTCCACACCCAACCTTTCCACACACCAAACACTTTCCACACCCAAATCTTTCCCACACACCCCTTCCACACCCAACCTTTCCACACCAAAGCCTTTCCACACCCAAATCTTTCCCAAACACCCCTTCCACACCCAAGCTTTCCACACACCAATCCCTTTCCACACCCAAATCTTTCCCACACACCCCTTCCACACCCAACCTTTCCACACCCAAATCTTTCCCACACACCCCTTCCACACCCAACCCTTGCACACACACCCGTTCCATTGACCACCATTCCTATTCCACTGAGGCCTCCGCATCACTGGGATAATCTCCACTGATCCCGTAGCCGATTAGGGCATTTGGGGCAATAACTTCTCTCCCCCTCCGACCGCTAAGGTCGGTGTGCCCTATAGTGGACGCAGGGAAAACCCGTTCTTAACGCGAAACGTCTTGTGATAATTCGTACCTGTGTCTTAAGCAACTACAAGAAATTTGGGCTCAATAACAAGAGCTCTGTAGAGCTTACAGTTGCCTTGGCCCATAAAAGAAGAAAGAGAGAGAGAGAAAAATAGTAATGATAATGTCTTCTCTTCTTCTTTTTCCATTTCATGTCGTTCTTTGAGATTCATATTTTCATTTAAACAGGACTTCAGTATTTAAATTTGCTTCTTCTCTTGTTCTTGCCTAATTAAATTCTCGGTTCAGGCGCGTTAATGTTTACCACACACTCACCAACACACTCTCGCCATCTCTCACCAACACGGATTCAGAGAAAGGGGGTAGTGTAAAAACAAGTCTCTTACATTTCTACGAGAGAGATGGCTTCGTTCTGGACAAAAGAGAGGGCTGGGTGGATTGTCTGCTATCTGAACTTTCAGAAAGCATTTGACACTATCCAACAAGGGAGGCTGATTAAGCAGGATTAAGGTAGGAATAAGGGGGAGGTATCCTTCAATGGACAGATTAACTTAATGGAAGGCAAGAATGGACGCATATCAGAGGAGCCCTCTCCAAACCACTGTTCTTCTTAATCTATGTAAAATGCCTTGCAGGATGGATTTACGTCTGAATGTGTTCGCAGGTGATAACGACGTCGTATGGGAGTTGGGGAACCTGGACAGATCCTCGGGTTGTGATGATCTGCAGAATTCCAAACCCCAGTGAGTGCATAGCAATAAGGATGAGATGATGTGAGGGAAGGAGGCACCTCGGTGCGGAGTGGGCTGGAGGAAATCTGTGCACAAAGGGGACTTGGAGTTCGACGTCTGCTTGGCATTTCGCCGGAGCCTCAACTCGGGAGAATCGTGAAGGAGACACAGTCAGTCCGCTGGGCAAAATATTGGAATCGCAAACTGTTCAGATCCTAAAATTGGGCTACAGGACTGGAGTGTGCCTCTCAAGTTCGATCGCCGCTCTTACGGCAGAACAAGGAACTGGTAGAGAAGGTCTACGGGAGGTGGGCTGGGCTCATGCCAATGTTGGGAGGTTTAGAAACCATCAATTTCTCCCGCCCTGGAGGAGAGAGGAGCTGGAAGTGACTCGATCACACCCACAAAGTCTTCGAACCAAGTTCACAACACCGGAAGTCGCAAAGATAGAACAACCAGAGGACATAACAAGAAAGTAAGCAAGGAATTTGTTAGAAGAGATGTAGAGGATGAATGAATTATATTGAGAGTAGAACTCCACCTCTGCCTATATATACACATATGGGGTAACGTTTTAGATATTAGTTCACACAGCTAGCTTCGTAAACATTTGTGTTTTGTAAAGGCTCTGTCACTTACATTCAAACATACACAAGTACACAGGACCGAGTACATGTATATTAATCAGTAATCATCTTTCCTCATCACTTGCATCGTTTGTCTGATCTTACTTCGCTTAAAACCTCGCAGTTGTCTGACGGGTTTCAGGGTTGGACGGAAATGTCGCTTCTCCTCATCCACTCCCCCAGTATACACGCCTCCTCCTGGCCACCCCTAACCAACGTCACCCCCAGTCCAAGCCACCTCCCCTAATCCCCTGACCTACCCCCAAAAGAACTCATTACATCATAGGCCGGCAGTGTGGTGGGCGCTGGTGTGTCTCCATCGACCTGTTGCCAGACGTCAGACTGAAACTGCTGGATACGACGCTCGTTCGTTTCTGTTGGTCGAAGCGACAGCGCCAGGACTGGAAGCATCAAGACTGGAAGCGCCAAGACAGGAAACACCTGGACTGGAAGCACCAGGGCTGGGGGCACTTAAGAGCGGAAGCACCAGGACTGGAAGCACTATGGCTGGAAGCAATTGGGCTAAAAGTATCTGGTCTGGAAGCATCTGGACTAGAAGCAGGTGGTTTGGAGGCACCTGGACCAGAAGATTCTGGACTGGAAGCATCTGGGCTGGAATAACCTCAACTGGAAGAGCCAGGTTTGGAAGCCTCTGGACAGAAAGCACAAGAACTGGAGGTATCTAGACTAGAACCCCCAGAACTGGAATTAAGAGGACTGGAAGCACCAAAACTGGAAGCACCTACTTTGAAAGCATCTAGACAGGAAGCACCAAGTCTGAAAGCACAAGGCTACAGGACCGGAAACACGAGGATTCCAGGACTGAAAGCAAAAGATTCCAGGACTGAAAGCACGAGACTCGAGGACTAGAGGCACAAGATTCCAGGAATAAACACGTGAGATCCCAAAACGAGGAGCACATGGTTCCAAGACTTGAAACATGGGTTCCAGTTCTGGAAACATGAGATTCCAGGACTTAAGGCATTAGGTTCCAGAACGCATCAGGACTGGAAGCAGGAGTTCTCATTATTGGATCTACAGGACTGGTAGTGCCAGGGCTGGAATGATCAGTCGCCGTTGTCTCGTGAACTTGAGGAGCGTATGATGTGTTCGGCGACATAGATATCCTCCGAGACTTTCTTAAGCGAGCTGGAAACATAAGATTGTTGGTCCTCCTCTGGATATCCACTTCCAGTGACATTCTAGGAGTGTAAGAGGGTCGCGTCCCTGACAAGACAATCCTAAGTGATTCCAGCGGTCACAAGAAAAAAAAAAATAATGAATGAAGTTGCCTTTTCGAAAATGATTAATTAACCCCAAAATCTTAAATGGATTTTGCGTAGCGAGTAAAGGAGTGTTTGCCCACGAAGGGTTCCAAACTTTCGCACTCGTGGTGTGCATTTTGATAAGTGTTTACATGCCTGGAATGACTCGTGTCTGGATTACCGGCCAGACCCTCAAAGTGAGCATGTTTTGTTTACATTAGTTTGAGCTAATATACATCCCAGGTTTCACTCAATTTCTTCTGCCTCTCTTTCATACTACGTATTGCAAATATGCTAAATCTTTAATTATACTTGTATTGATCTATAAGAAAATCTCATCATTTGTGCTTTAATGACCTGATCGTGAAGAATCTTGTAATGTGACTGGAGAAATGTGTTTATTTGTCGATAATTACAACAGAACTGATTTTCATGAGACTGGTGTTACTCACGAAAACATGAGAGTTACGAAGAAGGAGTGGTGTGAGTTCCGTGTTGTCAAGTGTTATGTGTGAGGGATGGAGAGATTGTACTTTTGTGGAGTGGATGAGACAGATAGTGAAAAGACAGCCACCTGGGGGCCAAAGGGGTGACACTCGACAGCCACTGAAGTGTTGGCTCAATGGGCCGCAGTCCGTCACCAATAATATACCCCCCCCCCTCCCTTGTCGGTGGCTGCCTACACCCGCACTGCCTACAAGAGAGAGAGAGAGAGAGAGAGAGAGAGAGAGAGAGAGAGAGAGAGAGAGAGAGAGAGAGAGAGAGAGAG
>JAYMFT010021323.1:0-16405 GCA_038088735.1 Panulirus argus
GCCTCTCTATCAACCCTATCATACGCCTTCTCCAGGTCCATAAATGCTACGTACAAATCTAACTGTTTATCTAAGTACTTCTCACACACATTCTTCAAAGCAAACACTTGATCCACGCATAAATAGTACCAATAAAACCAAATTATTTCACTGTTTTACCAATTCATTAATCAAAGTAATTTTGGGTGAATGCAGATATCATGCTTTTTTATTCATAATAAAAATCTTGAGCAGTAGAACTACTTGCTCTTTATGTGTAGACATAGAAGCAACTTTAAGAGATATTACAATAGTGCTCACTAAATGACACATGACAGGTCTTTGGCAGGGCCAACCAATGTTCAGCAAGTGTGGGATAGGGACAGGGTCTTAAAGAAGACCAAAGAATAATTCAAAAGCAATAGCAATTAGCATCTACCCCACAGAAGAGTATGTATAAAATTATCAATTGATAATTTCTACAATCAAGAGTGCATAATGAAATGATATGAGGTTTAAAGGCTTAGAAATAATATCATATCCACCTTACATGGCATTAATTTCTATTTTTGTAACTTGGTTTCCACCATCAAATTACAACTATATCCCTGCCTGGGGTCCATGGCACTTAGCTTTACAACTCCAACAGCATAAACCTAGAACAACCAGTTAATGAATGTGGAAGTCAAAAATTTACCTTGAGCAACACTTTGTAAGAAATATGATAAATTTCCACTGTTTATGTAATGCACCAAATACAGGCATGACTCTCCTTGTGTTAAAACTACTTTTCTACATTATTCATATAAACATGGAAATTGCTGATTTCACAAAGTAAAAATCTGCCTAAACCAATGGGTGACAAAAAAACCTACTCAGACATAATAAGCAAAGTCGATTCACATCAAATTTAGCTTATTATACCCTATCACTGTTATTTCTTACCCCAATAAAATCCCTTAACCTTCAGTAAGGGTAATTCCAACTATTCTTAAACTTCATATCCATGGGATGGGGAAGAAAGAATTCTACCTCTGTATTCCCTGCATGTCATAAAAGGCAACTAAGAGGGGTAAGAGTGGGAGGCTGTATATCCACTCCTTCTTGCATATCAATTTCAAAAAGATGGAACAAAAGATGGAGCCAAGCAAGGTGTGCTCATCCTCCTCAAAGGCTCAGGCTGGGGTGTCTAAATGTGTGTGTTGTTCTTAAAGTTCCAAATAAACCAAAACAAAATGTAACAAATCAGACATTTCAGGTTATATTGAGCAATAAATGCATCTGTGAACCTTCAGACAGGAAATTAAGAAACACTTCCAAGCCTAGAGAGAGTGAGCTGCAATATGGTTGGGACTATAGTACCTTCAAACATACTCAATTTGCTCCCCAAGATGATGTTCTGTCTTTCCACACATTCTTAAGCACTTCCAGAGCCTCTGTCCCCTCAACACATCATATGATTCACTTTTGCTTCCGTGGTTCCATTTACTGCCATATCATATTTAAAACACTTCACTTCCTCCAATTTTTCTCCATTCAAACCCTCCCAAACTAACCTGTCCCTCAATTGCTTTTATTCATATTTACTTTCAACTTCATCTTTTCAAACACTCCTCCAAACTCAGTTAGCAGCTTCTGCAGTTTCTCACTCAAATATGCCACTAGTGCTGTGTCACCAACAAACAACAACTGACTCATATCCCAGGCCCTCTCATTCCTCACACAGTGCATACTCACCCCTCCCTCCAAGACTTGAATTTACCTTCCATGACATCCCATCCATATACAAATTAAACAGACCAACCTTCACTTGGAATTATTCATTCTCCTCTCTTCCTACTTGTACACATGCTTTAAACCCTTGATAAAAACTTCTCACTTCTTCTAGCAGCTTTCCTCCCACACCATATATTCTTAAGACCTTCCATAAGGCATCTCCATCAACTCTCTATCATATGCTTTCTCCAGATCCTAAATGCCACAAATCCTTCTGTTTCTTTAAGTATTTGTCACACAGTTTTCAAAGCAAACACCTGATTCACATATCCTCTACCACTTTTGAAACCACATTGCTTCTCCCCAATATAAAGCTCTGTATGTGCCATCACCCTCTCAATCAATACTCTCTTTTATATCTTACCAGGTACACTCAATAAACTTGTGCCTCTTCAGTTTGAACACTCACCTTAATCCCTCTTACCTTTGTACAGTGGTATTATGCATGCTTCTTTCCCAACACGTCAAAGCTTTGGAACTCTCTACCTTCTCATGTCTTTCCCAAAAACTATGACCTGACTCACTTCAAGAGACAGGTCTTTCACTTTCTCAAAAATTCGTAAATACTTTCCCTGTCTTTTTCCCCCTTTCTCAATTCTCTCTATATTTCAATCAGGGCCTGGCCTTGATGTGGACTTCTGTACGTGACTGTAGCCTAAAAAAAAAAAAAAACTCAGGCACCTCACTATGATCCAAACTTACATTAAAAATCCTTATCAACCAATCAAGAACACAATCATCCCTTTCTTAAAAAATGTAACTACAGTACCATCCACTCCTGCTGTCTTGTCACATTTCACTATTCATTCCCTCCTCACCAAACCACTCTCCATGACTCTCTCAATTTGCATACCACCCAGACCCAAATGCCCTATATCTGCCACCCTATCATCAAACATATTCACCTATCTATATCTCTGATGCCTGTTCCAACTGGAACTCCCTCAAGGAGGTGGCCAAGGCAATAGAGTCTTCATAATTAGTGAACTCCAGTGCCACTTCTTAGCCTTTAGTGTCTCACCCTTAACAGGCCACTGGCAGAGGGCAACTCTAATGCAGTCTTTGCAGAGACTCCTACCTAATATTCCTATCAATTACTTCTGCCTAATGCTCCTGCCTAAATGCTCATTCATTCGGCAGTCTTTCAAAATATTCACTCGATCTCCTTCTCACTTCATCATTACCTGTCATCACTTTTCTAGATATCTCAACAATTTTCAAAATCTCATTCCCATTCCATATTACTGATGTTGGGGCTATAGTGTCTTCCTCTGTGGAAACACTTTTGAACTTATTCTTCACATATCCTTACACATCCTGTACAGTTTTTCCTTTGATTCCTTTGGTCTGCAAAACTGCCCCTTAACTGACAACTGACTCTTGATGAATTTATGGAAAAGTTATAGATTTTCACCTGCCTTATCCACAATATTCTTTTCAAATTTTTTTCCCTCCTTTTTAGCTGGATTGCTTATACCATCTTCCTTGAACTACCGACTCTTTAGCTAAACTGTAGTATCTGCTACAGGGCTGTAAGGATTATTTTGGTTGTAATATACATTTAAGCTAGTTGTAGAACCTTGAGATAATCTGCTATATCATTTGTTTATGGCTGGTGATTATACTTTGTTCAAGCTATAATGAGGAAATAATTAAATTCCTGGAAACTATTATTCTTCTTGATCTATATTAATGACTTGCCTGAAGGTATGGAACCCTACCTGAACATGTTCTCAAATGTTACAAAGGAAATGAAAGAAGCAAAAAGTGAGGAGTATTGCATCAGCTTACAAGGGAACCTAAATAGACTCCAAAGTTAGTCTGAAATGTGGTCAATGAATTTCAACCCAAGCAAATGTAAAGTGATGAAGATGGGACAAAGAGAAAGACGGCACCAATATGATTATTAAAAAGCAGGAAATAAGCTCCAGGATTCTGTGTGTGAGAAGGATTTGGAAGTCAATATAGCCCCTAATCTGTTGCCAGAGTCCCATATCAGAACAGTTAAAGAGAAACACTGTCTCCTGGCAAATATCAGAATAGCTTTCAAGTATGTGGATAAGGAAACTTTAGTAAGCTATTCATATCCTATATGAGGCGAAAACTAACACACGCTTCTCAGGTTTGGTCACTGCACCAAAAGAATCACAGAGTCAAAGAAAAGGTCCAGTGGAGGGCAACAAGTACAGAACCAGAATTATGAGAGCTAAGTCATAAGGAAAAGCTGAAGGCCTTAAATTTACCCACCTAGGAAGACAAAAGAGTGAAGGGAGACCTGATCACAATCTTTTAAGTTTTAAAAAAAAGACAGACAATGTGGACAATGGACAGTTCTTTCGAGAGATGTAGGGACAGAGCAATAAGACAACTTGACGTGAAATTAAGTAAGAAACTTGTTAATATGACTGTAAAGAAATACTCTTACAGTATAAGAGTGGTGGATGAATGAAACAAACTGACTGAGGAGTGTTGGTAGTTCGCAGCCAATGACCAGAAGGTATGTGACAGCTGCGTAATGAGCCAGCACTTTGGTGGTTGTCAAGTTCAACTCCTCTGCCCATGCAGCTGTCTTTTCTTTCAGCCTTACCTACACATGGACTATTGGTATTCTGTCTACAAACATATTTTCCCTCTTTGTCTCACATAACACATGACAACACTTAACTCACACAGCTCATTCTTCGTAAATCTAGATTTTCCTGTGGTGAGCACTATATGCAAGCCCTGCCTAATGCCAAAATGGTAGGAGCAATAGACAGAAGTGGTACAAAGGAACATTTAGGCAAGAGCATTAGGAAGAAACATTAAGAAGAATTAGCAAATAGGAACATTGTTTGAAGCAGTCAGTAGGAAAATTAGGCAGGAGCCTCTGAAAACACTGTGCTATAGTTGCCCTCTGTCAGTGGCCTGTTAGGGTGAGGCACTAATGGCTAAGAGGTAGCACTTGGATTCACTAGTTATGGAGACTCTATTGCTGTGGCCATCCCTCTGAGGGAGTTCCAGGAGGAAGCAGGCATCAGAGATATAGATAAATAGACAGACTGACAGAGGAACATGGTTAATGCAGACAGCATACAAAATTAAGTTGTATGATAGTACAGAATGCTCAAGAGATGGGGACCTATGAGTGTAAAACTCCTTGCCTGTACAGTATAGATAAGTAATTATACATAGGTAACAAAACTGATAGCAAATGAATCAGTGATCCAGGCTAGAAATAAATAAACTAATTGCATCAAATCAAGCCTTTCACTTCATCTTATGACCCAAGCAGATGATATCTAAGCTGTCTATGAATGTAACAATCTATGCAAATCTTTTAGCAGCTACACAATTGCTTAACAAAATATCTAACAATCTATGCAAATCTTTTAGCAGCTACACAATTGCTAAATAAAATATCTCTAAAACAGTGAAGAAACAGTGTTTGCCTCTAAGCCAATCAATAAAATTTCTTTTCTTTGCTGGACATAATTTGATTACAGGTATAGTCTGAAAGTTTCAATGGTAAAAGGTATTATGCATTTGCAGACAGCCCTTACACCTATAGATCTGATGAGCTTGGTAAATGCCTGAACAAACTAAAGATGTTTTGGTATGGTTATGTTCAATGAAGCCATCCTGGACCATGATGTGAGCAGCTCTTTAGCTTATACTTACAAACAAAACAAAAAACAAATTTCTCACCAGAGCCCAGATCACTTTCTGATGCTGGCTGACAAAGTTGCACCACTGCATGATGGAGAGCATCCCGAGTAATGTCCGAATGGTGATTTGCATGTTGATGAGGTGCCAATGAAGATGGTTCAGGAGAGGGAGGAGGAGGTTCATGGACAGTTGGTGTTGGAATGCTTGTACTAGCTGGAGAGCTGGTCCCATGGCTACCTAATGGCCCAGTTCCTATCTCCCGACCCCACAGTCGTATTCCTTCAGCCTCAAAAGATGGAGGAGGAGCCAGGTAGACATAAGTGTGTAACTGCTGTAGCAGACCCTGTTTCAACATCCACAATACCTGCTGAACTTGTTCTTGCTGTAAAGGGTAAGTGGTGTGTTAAAAAAATAGCAACAAAATATAATATTTTATGTTCGATATATCTATATCTAAAATATACGTAAGAATGCAAGTAATGACCAAACAAAGACAATAAAAGGAGCTAATCCTCTTGTAAGTGCCTAAACACAACAGGAGTTAATCCCCTTGAATGAATAAAATACCTTGAGGATAGTTCAAAATTTTAGTTACCTGTTGATGAGGAGAGTTAATAGGATGGCACTTATCACTCAGAGTTGTTGGAAGAGAAAAGTCTGCCATTGCAGCAAGCAGAGAAGACCCATGAAATTGTTCACTAAACCTCTCAGATAGGTGGTTATTTCTGGTGCAAAAGATGAATATAATTAATACTTTATATATACTACATTTTAAGAAAAAAATTGTCATCTCTTTTTTTCTCTCTTTTTTTTTTCTTTTAAAGTGACACCTCTCAAGAGAAAAGGTGTGGCTAGTTTTCCTCAACAGAAAAGAAGACAAGTTACTGGAGCTAAACTTTGTGTTGAATCTCTAGGAAGATCTAAATCTTACAATCAGATAAAGAAATCTAAATTGTCCTGTTTTGTTTGACTTAAATGCACCTTTTTCAACACATTAGAAAATGATGGAAACTTCACCTGGCGATGGTTGTTTGTTGAGGATGGTTAATCATTCATTTACTTTTCAGAAACACTTGGAATCTTTAGAGTGTGCTACTTCAGCTTTCCTGCCCCTACAAAAAAGTTATTTAAACCTTTTCAAGATGTTCAGTGTAAAAAAAATTTTGAGAAAGATATAGAGAAATTAACAATGTACGTGGTATTTAAACCTTAATGAACGTTAAGGCTTTTAAATCTTGGAGAAATGTTTCTGTTTCACCACACACCCAGCAACCCCTATATGTCATCATCACTCTAACTTCACTCCACTATCCCTGGAAACTTAGTATATCTCTAATAATATATTCAAAATCATTCTTTATAGTACTGTTACATGTCCTAATATGACAGTTGGCAGTTACAGTCATCCCACAAAATCTTGTTTATATAGACTTCCGAGAAAGAGGACAGGGTAAGATTTGCCACTTCCTATCTCCATGGTGTTCTCTGAATAAGTGGGCATTGAGGTTCTCCTACAGGCTAATTAGAGTTGTGTATAACATACGGCATCTATACATGCCTGTGGAAAACAAGGGATTCAGTAGCTCTTTCCAATGCAGGTAGCATAATTTAGGCTGTACTGTGTACAATATTAGTCCCTAGTGAGCACCTGTCTATTGTATGGAGTTGATTCTGGAAAAAAATGGGTTAGGGCAACTTGTACATTCAATTTTTTTACTCTTGGGAAAGCATGATCCATTGCAAAACTAGTAATAAATTTTTATGCCTTGCAAATTTCTACACATGGAAAACCACTATTCTTAGAACATACCTCTAACCAACAAAGGAAAAAAATACTTAAGGCAAATTGCAGCAGAACAGATCTTTCCTTAATATTTTTCCTAGTACTGATGGGTCTGCTGTGACATGCTCTCACAACAAGCTCTGTGGATGTTCTCATTTGTATGGATGAGACTAAGGTACAAGATTCTATTAATCAGAGAAGTACAGACAGTCCCCAAAGCATACAGCTACAGCATGAAATTAAAATACTGATACATGAGACAGTTTACTGTAAAGAAACTGAATATCAAATAGGCCTCTGTATCCATAGAAATTAATCAAAATGAGAAATTAGTCCTTTGTGTCAAGAAACAATACTTAGTACTAAACTGCATAAAGTTAGAAATTGTAAATGTTCAGGACAAAATAGCATACTAACTGGTTATCTATTCACGCCATGTCTAAATAATTTCAGTTGCCTTTTCCCTATCTATTAGAGTACACTTTTCCATAACTATCAGAGTACACTTTCCATATGTATCACTGTAAACTTTTCCCTATCTATCACTGTAAACTTATCCCTATATATCAGAGCAGACTTTTCCATATCTATCAGAGTAAACTTTCCATATCTAAGCAGACTTTTCCAATTCTATTAGAGTTGACTTTTTCCTATCTATCTGAGTAGACTTTTCCATATCTATCAGAGTAAACTTTTCCATATCTATCAAAGTAAACTTTTCCATATCTAGCACAGTAAACTTTACTACATCTATCAAAACATTAAAAACTCAAAAATAAGCTGAGCTTTCTTAGCTTCCCTATGAAGTTTAGTTAAAAACTTTTTGTGAAAAAATAAAAAAATCTATACATCTCAGACTTTGTCTAAGATTTCTGTTTCACTGAATCTGGGTCTTGCACATAAATAAAGTCATGGTTCTAACAATTTCAGAAGAAATTTTAACTTTTGATTGTAAAGTACAACTTCAAATGTTAAAAATATTTTCTATTCTATAAAATAATGAACATTTCTTGTTTCCATGAACACAATCTAATACTTCACATATGATTTATATTAGCTGAAAAGCCAAAGGTTGGCCCAACAAGAAGTTACAAGAAGCATATGACTGTATGACCCCTAAATGTGATTGATTTGTAGCTCATACAAAGTCAAAAAATTTAGCATGAAGTATCCTCTAATCTCCGGCATTAGCATCCACTAGACAGTATACAAGAGTGAGAATGACTTGTAAATTATATTTTAAGAAATTTCTTTTACTTGGGCAAAACCATCTTTGGGTTGTGCACTCTTCAGAATATATCCACTACACACACCAATGAGTAATACAAGCACTGTTATTCTAACATGAGTGACTTGAGAAGGAATTTCAAATTCAAAACTTTACTTGACAGAATTTGAATTTGGGAAAGGGTAGATAGATACACAGTTGTTCCTAGTATCACTGCATATATGACATATACTTACACAATGGTGGGAGCATTTGGAGAAAGAACATACACATTAGTGCTGCAGACTGGGTAGATGATTGTGGCCTTGCCCCAGTACACGAGGTGACCAACCAACTGCAAGTACCAAAAGTAAAGGATGAATTCATGACAGAAATTTGTCTTTAAATATGTATATCATAAAATGAGTAACACAGTCATAATCTTTTATAACAGTAGCCTTTTTAAAATTCCTAACTTCAATCTGGAGATGTTCGTTGTACAAAATCCATGGAGTAGAACTAAGTGTCAAGTCCTGAGAAGATGTACTTTAGATTGGATATTTCTCTACTGGGATCATTTACTCCAGACAGACAGCAAATCAATATGGTATAGGAGGTTCTAAATGATGTACCAACCATAAACTTCCACTATTGATAAACAATACTTGGAGTACAACTGAAGTAGTTGCTGGGGTTCCTCTACCCTGACAGCCTATGCTGGGTCCAGGCTGCTGAAATGGTGACTAAAAGCTATAGGAAGAAACCATGGTAAACTAATATTTACATTCATGAGGGTATTTACAAACACACAAACACATCTGGAAGTGAGTGTGAGGCACACACAGTAACAACAACTGGTAATGGTGAATGATAATGATAGACAGTGAAAAAAAAAAGAGAAATCACTATGCCATGTCACTCAGTAGATGTGAGAGAAAACTGACCTTATTTCGCAAAGGGAACCATAAAATTGTACACTGTATTCCTTTACTGTACAACTTGAGTCACAGTAAGACAGATGCAAGTTTGTGATGCAATTAGTGAAAAAGTCTGAAATTATGCTTATGCTGATTAAACTAAGATTCTTTTTTAAATACTCGACTGCTGTTTCCTGCACTAGCGAGGCAACACCAGGAAACACAAGAAGAAAGGCACATCCACTCACATACACATATATGCACAAAATCACAACAAATACGTGATGTGTTAATACACGAAAGCACTCAGGATCTCATGTTTCCTTTCCCATGTGTCTTTTTCAGCATACGTGTATATAAGCATATATACATATACACACATACATGTACATCTACATATATGTACATACATACATATATATATATACACATGTACATATTTATACTTGCTCATCGTCATCCATTCCCTACGCCATTCCGCTCCACAAGAAATAGCACAAAATGCTTGAAAGAACAGTTAAAATAACATATATATTCTCTTCTCCCCCACACTCGATCACTGCCCCGTGTCAGTAAGGTAGCCTCAGGAAATAGACAAAGAAAGGCCACATCTTTTCATATAAATACACGAGCTGTCATGTGTAATGCAATGAAACCACAACTCCCTAACCACATCCAGGCCCCACATACCTTTCCGTGGTTTACCCTAGACATTTTCACTTACCCTTTTTCAGTCCACTGACAGCATGTTGACCCCAGTACACCAAATCATTCCAATTCACTCTATTCTGTGAACATCTTTCACCCTCCTGCATGTTCAGGCCCCAATTGTTCAAAATCTTTTTCACACCATCCTTCGATCTCCAATCTGGTCTCCCTGCCCTCCTTGCTCCCTCCATTTCTGACACATATATCCTCTTTGTCAACCTTTCCTCACTCATTCTCTTCATATGTCCAAACTATTTCAACACACTTTTCAGCTCTCTCAACCACACTCTTTTTACTTCCATACCTCTCTCTTATCCTTTCATTACTTGATCAAACAACCTCACACCACATACTGTCCTTAAGCATTTCATTTCCAACACATTCACTCTCCTCTACACAACCCTATCTATAGCCCATGCTACACAATCATGTAATATTGCTGGCACTGCTATTCCTTCAAACATACCCATTTTGACCCTCCCAGATAAAGTCCTCTCTTTCCACACATTCTTCATTGCTCCCAGAACCTTCATGCCCTCCCCCACCCTACGACTTGCTTCTGCTTCCATGGTTCCACTTGCTGCCATGTCCACTCCCAGGTGTCTAAAACATTTCATTTCCTCCAACTTTTCTCCATTCAGACTTACATCTCAACTAACTTGTCCCTCAACCCAGCTAAACCTAATAACCTTGCTTTCATTCAAATTCACTCTCAACTTTCTCCTTTTACACACTCTTCCAAACTATGTCACCAACTTCTTCAGTTTCACACTCAAATCAGCCACCAGTACTGTACTGTTAGCAAACAACAACTGACTCACTTGCCAGGCCCTTTCGTCCCCTACAGACTGCATACATGCTCACTCCAAGACTTGCATTTACCTCCCTCACCACCTTATCCATAAAATATTAAACAACCATGTTGGCATCAAACATCTCTGCTGCAGACCAACCTTCACATGTAACCATTCACTCTCCTCTCTTACTGTTTATACACAAGCCTTACATCCTTGATAAAAACTTCTTACTCCTGACAAAAATTCTTTCACAAGTTGACATACTGCATATTGGTGCATTCCCTTAAATATGATAATGACCATCTTAACATTCCTTTAGTTGAGCTGTCATTGCCAGTGAAATAATGGTTTTTAAGTAGGTAGTAGCTGTTAGGCAGTCACCGACCAGGGAGGTATATTACCGGTACTAACCCCTGGGTATTAGGAGGATTAGTGATGGCTGCATAGGGAACCAGCACTTCAGTTTTCGTCAAGTTGCGCTCCTTTGACCCAAGTAGCTGCCTTTTCTTTCTGCCTCAGCCATATGTGGACTGCCGGTATTCTGTCTACAAACATACAGTCTCTCCTTGTCACACATAACACAAGACTCGACAACACATTCTTCGCAACTATAGATTTTCCCGCAATGAGTGCTTTGTCCTAGTCCTGCCTTTTGGCAAAATGGTAGGGGCAATAGAAAGTAGTAAGTAGGAACATTAGACAGGAGCATTAGGCAGAAACATTAAGTGGAAGTATCAGGTTGGAGCCTTTGTTGGAAGCATCAAGTATAAGTAGTAGGTTGGAACATTAGGTAGACACATTTGGTAGAAGCAACTGGCAGGAACAATAGGTAGAAGACACTGAAAACACTGTGCTATAACTGTCCTCTGCAACTGACCTGTTAAGGGTTAGGTACTAAAGAGCTAAGCAGCAGCACTGGAGTTCAACAGTTATGGAGACTTTTGCTATGGCCATCTCCTTGAGGGAGTTTCCAAAGGGAACGGACCTCAAAGATATAGATAGAGATAGGTAGATAATGGTTTTCATTTAACAAGATTTTTCCTTGGCCATAATTTTTATGAAATATGTTTACTGAGCAAGTCAGTTGGTAATTATGAATCTCCACCTTTTTCAAAGTCCTTCAGAATTTCTCATCAAGTATAAATACTTGTCAGTTGTAAGCTTGTCAAAGCATATCTCAATGGCATCTATGGGAATCTTCTTTTTTCTTTTTTTAGCACTTTTCAAGTCTTCTTATAATATTTATCTCCAACATAGTATTATTCATTTTCAATGCCTCTAAAATTTACTGTGCCTTTTTGCATACCTTTAGAAATATATTTTCCCTAGTCTTATGGTTATCTACCTAAATATCATGAACAATCTGTGACTCACCAATCTATCATAAGAGTTTATGACAAATTCTGTAAAAAATTTCTTCTTTTTGAGCTTTACAATTCGTGAATTCCCTTGTAATCTTGTCTCTGACGTCCTTCACAATGCTCACACTTTCCTTTAATTCTGTGGATTGATGTTTCTCCTCTTTAATGCTTTCTCCATTCTGTCTTTAGATTGGACAACAAGTGAACAATTTAGTCCTCTCTCCAATCTGTCATTAGGTTGAACCACAACTGAACAATCTAGTCCTTTTTCTGCTTACTTCCTAGCTCAATACTAGCATTCTTTTTAAAGTAGTTGACACGGCATGAACTACACCATTCTTCAGGCACATCCACACCAGCTCCTACTATACAGGAAATGCATACCCTGCCTCCTGCCTCTTCTATGGTATCAAACTTATTATCCCAAAATGACACTCTTCTTTAACCATAACTGGACCAGAGGCTAATGCCAGCACTTCAGCTGACCTTCAACCTTAACTGGACCAGATGCTACTCCCTGCACTTCAGCTAAGTAATCACTTGTTGCCACATTTGTTTAAATGTATATCTTGGGATAAGAAAAAAATCCAAAATATCTGATACTTACAGTAAATAATTACAGCTGTAATACTGTTGCTATAAAACCTATATAATGTGTTCCCTTGGCTTAATAGATACCTGAAATTTAGAAAACAATGAAATCCAACAACTGTTTGGTCCCAAGGTTGCCAGATTTGAGATATACATGTGTACCTTTAATTCCACTTTCATTTATATGGATTTGGAAGAACATACAACCACTTTGTTCACTCACACACATCTCAAATTTTGTTCTGTGTGCCTGTGTAATGATGTGAATAAAGGCTTTCATACCAACAAAAGTGCCTTTTAACTTTGCACTTTACACACTAAGTTGATGCAGTAAATTACTGAGCACTCCTATACATAGGCCAAAATAATTGAATTATAAAAGAAGTTACATGGTGACTGATTTACAGTAAACAGTTTAGAGTGCTTTTTAAGTCTGGGGCAAAATAATTCAACACACTTTGTAAAGTTTGGTACAAGTTATTTTGTGGTATACCTCTTCCTGTATCCTCAGTCATACTACTGTTAGATCTTCATCTACCACACATCCTACATGGCCCTATCACTTACCTTCAATCATACTACTACAGATCTTCATCTATCACAAATGCTATATGGCTCTATCATTTTCAAAGGCTTTCATAAATGCATTTTTTATGATTTCTTAACTCTGTATTTATTTCCCACAATTTCCTTAGTTAATATGCCTGTTCTTCAAATTCCAACTATAATGCCCAAGTTATTCATGTACATTGTTTTTTATTACACATTTTTAGTGTTCTGATATATTTCTCCATTTGTTCATGCTCCCACTACTTGTGCTTTCTGCAATGAGTGCAATTCTTTTCACACATCCTTTTTTCTTATCGTGTGTAAGCAACCACTGCTTCAGTCATCTGACACCCACAGTAACAATCAAAATTATTTAGCAATCATTCCAAGTCCTGCTATTGGATTATAAGACACTTGAAGGCATGGTCAGTAACCAACGTATTTTTGAAAAGATGCTGTATACACCACTCTGTTCTGAATGAGGGAAAAGGTGGCATGATACACATAAAAAGGCCACAGATTTAGTCAAGACATAGCAAAGAGACTTCTGCAGTCAGACTTCTCAGTACATACCATAAACACCTGTGTTAGTGTAAGATCAGCATCAGCAGCCAAGGTAAAGAATGGAGTGAGATGAGACTCTTCCACACTTAGCAGTCGCCACAATGCTTGTGAAGCATCAGGTGAGAGTGAACGCAAAAGTTCTGACCGCTCCACCAACAATAGCAATGTATGGTAAGGCTTCAGTGTCTGCAAACCCCGCAACAAGCCTTCACACTAGAAATAAGAAAGGAATATAAGAAGATTCCAGTTACATTAAACAGTGCATTCATGTTGTTCAATTGATTAATTTTCAAGGTTCTCATGAGAACAAAAACCTACAATAAGTATACTGTACCTATACTTCTCGAGAGCAAAACAATACTGAACTTAAGTAGTCAGCTGGTTTGGTCAACCAATATACTTGACTTCATAGACACCACTACAAAAGGAAAAATATAAGACTACCAACAATAACAATTTTTATTGATCTAGTCTGTCTGAAGCATGGACTAACAAAAAAGTTATAATTAACTGTGAGAATATTCTCAGCTTGAAAAACTCAAGAAATGCAGAGACATATATATCTGAGCTAAAAGCACCACAGATGGCAAGAAATGGGAAGTAATATTACTGAACAGTATAATAGAGCAAGTTTGTTTAGTGAATCTAGTTAGTTGTATGGGATTGCAGTGATTGAGAGGGTGAAGGCATGTTCAGAGCATCAGACTAGGTAGGAACAGTGTGATTTCAGAAGTCACCAACTTTTGCAATTTCTCATTGAATCTGCCACAGTGTAGTATAATCAGCAAACAGCAACTGACTCCCTTCCCAGATCCTCTCATACCCATTGACGGCATACTCGCACCTCTCTCCATGACTTTTGCATTTACCTCCCTCATCCCCACATCCAAAAACAATTTAAACAACCAAGGTGACACCTGCCACAGACCAACCTTCACTTGGAACCATTCACTCTCCTCTTTTCCTACTTGTACACACGCCTTACACCCTTCATAAAAACTTCTCACTGCTTCTATTTTCATACTCTTACACACACTTTACACCCTTGATAATATCTTCTTATTGCTTCTAACAGTTTGCTTCCCACACCATATATTCTGAAGATCTTCCACAAAGCATCTCTAACAACCCTATCACATGCCTTCTCCCCATCCATAAATACTACATACAAATCCATCTATTTTTCTAAGTATTTCTCACACATTCTTTAAAGGACACACCTGATCCACAAATTGTCTACCACTTCAGAAATCACAATGCTCTTCCCCAGTCTGATGCTCTGTGCCTTCACCCTCTCAATCAATACCCTCTCATACAATTTTCCAGGTATATGCAACAAACTTATACCTTTGTAATTTCAACACTCACCTTTATCCCCCTTGCCTTTATACAATGGCACTATACATGCATTCCACCAATCCTCAGGCACCTCACCATGATCCATACATACAATGAGAATCCCTACCAACCAATCAACATCACAGTCATCCCCTTTCTTAATAAAATCAATAGCAATACCTTCCACTCCAGCCACCTTGCCTCATTTCATCTTATACAAGGTTTTCACCACCTCTTCTCTCTTCACCAAACCACCCTCCATGAATCTCTCACTTTGCATACCAACCTGACCAAAACACCCTACATCTGCCACTCTGTTGTCAAAAACATCTACCAGTCCTTCAAAATACTCACCCCATCTCCTCACTTCACCACTACCTGTTATCATTTCCCCTTTAGCCTCCTTCACCAATGTTCTCATTTTTTCTCTTGTCTTTTGCACATTATTACCTCTCTCAAAAACATCTTTTTATTCTCCCTACAGTTTAATGATACTCTCTCACCTGAACTCTAATTTGCTCTTTTTTTCAACTCCTGCACCTTCCCCTTGACCTCCCAATCATTTAAACTCCTTCCCTGTAAGTAGTGCCCAAACACCTCTCTTTTCTCTTTAACAAGCAACTATACTTCATCCCACTCCTCACCAACCTTTCTAATCTGCCCATCTCCCACCTTTCACATGCCACATGCATCTCTTGCACATGCCATCACTGACTGCTTCCTCAAGTACCTCTCAGTCCTCACCAACTCCCCTACTTTTACTTACTCTTACCTGATGTCATTCTCCACTCAATCTCTCCTGGTATTTCTGTACACAAGTCTCCTTTCCAAGCTCACTTACTATCACCACTCTCTGCTCCCTGACAATGTTTCCTCTTTTTTGAAATCCCTTAGAAATCTTCACCCTCACCTCCACAAGATAGTGATCTGACATCCCACGAGCTGCCCATAGCGGGAAACAGCGATCAAGTATTATAATAATAATAATAATAAAAATAATAATAATAATAATAATAAAAATAATAATAATAATAATAATGGTATTGCAGTTGAATTTATTAAGAAAGGGGGTGACTGTTTTGTTGATTGGTTGGTAAGAATATTCAATGGATGTTTGGGTCTTGGTGAAGTGCCTGAGGATTGGCGAAATGCATGTATAGTGCCATTGTACAAAGGCAAAGGGGATA
>JAYMFT010021334.1:0-15000 GCA_038088735.1 Panulirus argus
TCCCAAGTGCACTTTCGTGTAATGATCACATCGTCAGGGAAGATACAAGAATGAGATAGAAGACGTAGAACAGTCAGTTGATATACAAGGAGGAGACATAGCTAAGACGACATTGGTAAACAAGCGTTACCAGGTCGGTAACGTGTGTTTACCAATGGCATCTTAGCTAAGATATTTGAGTGTCTGCGTGTTGGAGTCGGTGGCAGATATTCGTTGCTCGGCCTTATTATTACTTTCAAACATACCACAGTTTGATGTTATTTCCTTTGTCATATTATGAATGAAAACCAGTATTAATGACATCCAACAACAATCATGTTAAGATAAAGCAGCTGATATGCCTAGCGTCCAACAATGCATCAGGAGAAAACAACAGACGGCTGTTGTTTTGACCTTGTGTTCAGATACTGACTCCGTCTTCGACTTTACTTTCATAAATGACCTTCCTTGGCAGACACTGACGTGGAAAGTGTATCCAAACTGTCTTATTCTTTATATATATTACAGAGTATCCTGTATAAAGACAAAGACCAAACACCCAAGGTGTCTAGGATGAGGGATAATCTGATGGGGTAAAGTATTCTAATATACGTTTGCTGCCACTACACACAACACATGGTAAGTTCAACACAGTTCTGGCCTGCGTTATGAGGTATAGGCAAGGTTATCTCCCCACTAAGGTGTGCTATAATAGCAAGGCCAACACTTCCTATGTTATATATTGCCATGGGAAGGTTAGTGATGTGCTTTGATATATTTTGGAGAGCTAAGCATATCCCTTCAGTTGACGAAGGTTGAGGTGGAATGAGTATAACCTAGTGGTATACTGAGATGTCAATATAACCCCACCCCCCTACAGGCCGTCGTACCATCTCTCAAGCGTCGTACCGGCGTGGTGAAGCGCATGATCCCTGACGACTGTGAAATTATCCTCTCATTTCCACAGTCCTCAAGGGTCGGGTCGTCCCCTTGAAGCGCAGGGCACGACCCTTGGCTGCAGTGGCCTGACTTTTTCCCTGAGCCTTAGGGATTAGGTCCCGGGCCTGGCCATCACACCTCAGGGCTGGGGCACAAGGGGTTAACCCTGGCCAGGCCGGCGGCTTTAAGTTTCCCACTGGGATCTGGACCGAGGCGAGGGTGCTTCCAGCGAGGCCGTTAAGCACGCGGCTTTCCTGGATGGTGTGGGAGGGGCTGAACGGTTTTCCAGGATCTTCTCCTCTGGCTGGAACAACTTCAACACGTCTTCCAGGATCTACTCCAGTGGCTGGAACAACCTCAAGATGATTGTAAGATGACTTAACCCACGCCGGCCAACACCCCCCCCCCATCCCTACACAAACACACACACACACACACACCTTGGAAACAAACATAAAAGTAATCAAAATAAAGGAAAATAAGAAAATACATCAAATCTCTCTACTGGTCATTAGTCTTTCCCCTTTCCATGGGGGAAGGGGGAGGGAGGTACACGTATCCACTTCCATGACTTCCATCTCTAAACCAAAAACAATGAAAATTAATTAATATATAACAAATAATAAATTAAAAAAAACCTATTGGGATAAATTTGTATATATGTAGAGGATGAGACCATGGCTTCCGTTCCTTTAAGTTACAATGATCATATTACAAGTTATTTAATGGAAAACCTTTACCAAACACCGACTCAGAGAGACCTAAAGAATCATAATGTGAATGTTTTTTCTGTTGTTATTAAGTAATGAACTTTAGAGTATCATTGGAAACATAATTCTCAGAATTTATTTCTTCAGTGGCACACCTGGACCCTGGACACTCCTGGGTACCAACTACTGGATATTATAAGTGGCACACTGAGATATTGGCATACCTGGATCCTCTCGGGGTAGAGATTATCAGTGGTACACTGAGACAACAGTAAATCCAACACCAGCGTGGGCTGCGACAGTGCAAAGGAAGACCAGATCAACCTGGGAAGCCTCAGTTCAACGTCTCATAGCATCAGCCAGAGAGGCTGATGGCCTGGCTCTGCACACTCAGACAGTTCGCGCCAAGACATACCGTAGGGCCAGCCGAGAGACGTCGGTTCCTTGGGCTCAGGAGAAATTTTTGCCGACGTTCGTCAACAGCTTCCTCTCGGAGAGGACTTTCTGCGTCAGGCTCAGTTCATCACGTGACGGAACGTGGAACACGCCAGCAAGAGTAACGGGAAGCCACAGGGGAGTGTGCTGGGCCCGAATTTGTTTATGACTGATACGACAGAAACTTTAGGCCTAGTCCCAGGAGTCCGACATCCACTTCGGGTGGACGGGTGTATAATGTGGCATCTGTCCACCTACGAGACAATTCCGGGTGGACGGAATTAAGCCACATTTCAATCCGCGGAAGACGTGGCCCTGCAGTGCGGATCCGTGCTGTCGTCTGCTACAAGAGCTGCGCTAATGTCCACCGGATGCAATACTGTTTTTTCAAAACTCAAACATTTGGATATGGAAGTTGATTTAGTATGTGATCTCCTGCACATCATGTTGTCTCGCTGCAAAAGAGAATATAATGTTCACAAACAGCCCTCCAGACCGTGGATGACATTTGTCAAATGAAGGAAAGGTCGCCACCTGAACCTCTACAGCAAGACACAAAGGCCCTTTAGGGTCAAGTCAAAGGTCACGCCCACCATTACCTGAGGTCGGCACCGGCCTGCCGACGCGTTCTGAAAGCTACGAAGGCGAGCGTGGCTGCCGGTGGCGGACCCGCTCACTGTTGGTGTCCACCAGACAGCCGTACACACACAACAACAACAACACAAGCCGCTCCCGTACCCCCGTCCTGAACACACAACACCGTCACAGGGAATGAGGACGGCCAAGTAGACCTAGAGGAGGTCGTGGGAGTCAGTGAGGTGCACACGGGTGGTGAGGTGCATATGTACATACCTCGGGAGTCTCCTGTCTCGACACCAGCTCCTCACATCCACGAGGAAGCTGGTACTGAGGCGGGCGTTTGCCATTACACACCTCAGTTGCCTCTGTCCCTATCGCCGCAGGAGCCTCACAGAAAAGGTTGTAGGGTTGAAGTAAGTTAACAAAAAAATCTTAGGTATACCTTGCGGTTGTTCAGCAGGTGTTCACGCCCAGGCCTGGGTCTGGGACCAAACTATTGAAGGTGGCGTGGTCAGGCCCGCACCAACTGACATGTTCACCCTGCACTACAAGGCGTCTCATGCAAAACTACACGGGGTCATCTGTTGGTCAACCAACCTCACATATCGTGCCAGCCGCCCCACACTATAGTTAACACCCTTTTGCGAATTAACAACGCACAGTGTTGGTCACCGGCATTTTTGTAATGTTACCCGAAATGGCACGGGCAACTGATGCCCCAATCGAGGCGATTTCATTAGCGGTTATATATACCCTAGCCTCAGCCGGGTACCCATTTCCTCGACCATCCCCTAGGGGTGGATGAACAGCTGGTTTGACTGTGGACCAGGATTCGAACCTAGATGGCCCGTGAATGTGTCACGGTCAGTAACTCTAACCTTACAGTTGATGTTATTAAACGAACTTTCTATTCTAGTTCACACTAAGTGACGCACATTACAGTGCTAAAGCAACCCAACCACAGTTATGCATCCATCAACCGCCCTCGGAACACTGAGGTGACATATGGCCTCTCTAGCCTCATTCACAGAGTAACCAACCTGGAAGACAGTTACAGCACTCTCGTATTGTGTTGATAATGTCATCGAGAAAGAATGTCTCTAGCCTTAGAGGCAGTCCTGGTAACCCAGCCGAAACAGCCTTACCAACCTTGTCAATAATGTTCCAGTTCCCTGTTGAGAAATATCAATGTCAACATATTTCCAACGCCACCCACCTTATGTAGCGTTTCAAACCTCAGTTACATTCTCATGAACGTTACATACATCGTGTTACCATTGTGACTTACAGCGTTACGAACATAATGCTTCGCGTACCAACCCCGTCTACAGTGTTACCAACTCCCAGCACGGTCTTACCAAAGCAATCCACAGTGTTGCCAAGCTATAGATCACCCTCAGTGTTGCCATCAGCAGCAGACGGTTGCCATTCGTTCTCTCTCCTACACATCAACTCACCTGGTGGCAGAAAAAAGAAACGAATGTAAGATCTAATATAAATGAAAGGCTATTACTGTCAATATTCTCTTCGAGATATTGGGAGAAATGTGCCAGCTGTACGACAGAAATTAGACAGGAGTAAGTGTGGGTTGTGTAGTCAGTAGAGTGTGACTGTCAAGGAGAGTTCAGCCAGGGTCAATATGTACGCCGTGGTGGCCTGCATACCCCATACAAAGGTTCGACAGAACACACAACAGTCCCACGACAAGCAAAACATACACAACAAACAGCAGGTGCACTTAGCACAACAGAGAGCGAGCGAGCGAGCGAGGACGGCGGAGCATGCAGCAACACCAGAGAGAGTATAGCGACAGGCCTCATAAGACCAACAGAAACCATCAATCAGACACAGTCAAAGGCTCTCCAGAGGCTCTCGAATCTACCACGAATCTTCAAAAGCCATTAGAATCCTTTAGCGATTCACGTCGGAGCTCCTCCTAAGCCTTTGCCAGCTAGCCTCTGTAAGTACACTAGAATTCCTAGACATGGTCAGAGGTCCCTTCAGGGGTAATATAAGCCTCCATGAGCATCCACGAGTCCCAGGCGGCCCCAGGATGCCTTCAGGAAACATGTAAACATCTCAACGACCTTACAGGACCCCGAGAGGCCAAAGAACTTCCTGAATTCCTTCAGGAAGGCCCGGAAGCACCAGCAACCATTCGAAAGGAATCAAGTATCCTTCGCAAACCCACAACGGTAATAAGGACATCCCAGGAAGCTCTCGAGGAGACGCAGGAGCGTTCACGGATTCAGAAGAACAGACGGACTGTCGTGTAGGGAGCGGCCGCCGTTCACAACCCGCCTGAAGATTGCTAAATCCAAACCATTACCAGATCACTCCACCTGCTTAGATTCGACCAGATCACTCCACCTGCTTAGATTCGACCAGAGCACTCCACCTGCTTAGATTCGACCAGATCACTCCACCTGCTTAGATTCGACCAGATCACTCCACCTGCACAGTTATATATAAAAAAAAAAATCAAAGCTAGAAATAACCTAACCTAACCAGCAGTAGCAGAAGCTCCCCACCACACCCTGCAGGCTTGACCTAAAAGTGACCTCACATGACCTACATACAGCTGGGCCGAAGACTGGATGAATAATGCCTGTCCGTTGGAAAGCCAGTATGGTGTGAGTCTGTCCACGTCTGTCCTGGGAAGAAATCCCACCGGCGGCCTCTGACGGCAACTGTGAAATATGCATACGTTATAAAGTAAGGCAGGAGGGATGGTCCCTGGCCCTGACCAGCCCCAATCAGACCTAAGGCTGCAGGTCACTGGCCCTGACCTGCAGACACAACACACGGATCCAGGTCAGGCGTACAAACGTCACGACGATGTTCCAAAAAGTTTGAGAACTGGAAAAATGTCAGAAACAAAATGCGAATTCATCGGGTTCATTTTTCCAATGGAACACTTGTAAATATTGGAAAACTCAAGAAACTGTTAAACTTGAAAAATAAAAAATAGATTGAAAAAATAATGAAATGAAGATTTCAAAAATACGAACTTGTCTATTTTTCTTTCAAATGATTCTGTTAACACTTTCAAGTTTGGCAGAGCGGAGTGTGGTGATTTAGTCCACTGACAAACTGTTCCCAGTCAGTCAGTCCGTCTACGTTGTCACTCGTTCCCTCGCTGCTGCTGCTAGAGATGTTTGAAATAGTTTTGGCGTTTTGGGTGTTCAATGTTCTCTACATCCTTCACCCATTTTCCTGGCTATAAATGTTTCAGCTCGACGTCACTATAGTACTGATATGGCCTGCTGTGTGGCGCTTTCCTTCCTCTCTCTGAAGTTAGTTAGCTCGTTTTGCTTAAAGAAGTTGTGTATAGAAGTCTCAAGGTTAACATTAAAAGTATGTATATTTGTGTGTTCATAATCCTTGGATCAGTCAGATATATAATCTATGAAAGTATTTTGATATTCTTGTTTCACTATTAATCTTTTCCTATTCGGTATGTTGACACCAGCGATACGTATTGCGCCGGTTATTGGCGAATGCTCAACTACATCGGAACTGTGAGTTGTGTGTCAAGGATTCCTTGTCTGTAGATGCGTGTTGGCTGATTCTTCTTGATGACTGAACATCATCAAATGCATCCGGAAGTGAGATGAGACTTCTGCCATAAGTGTCACTAAAGAAGTCACCCGAATTCTCGTGTCGAGCGTCACGGTCTCCAATTCGAACAGCTGGTTCAGTGTGGGGAATGAATTTAGGCAGATCTGTGTGGCGGAGGAGGCTGCCAGGAGCACAGGCTTCAGTACAATGTGTAACAAGAATTACTGGCGTGTACCTTCATCCCGCGATAGTGGAAGCCGTCGGGCTTTGGGGGAAGGTATTGGAACAGAATCCCGTCTGTCCTGCGGTCGGATCTGGAACAACCTAGGTCCCCACCCCATCTCTCTCTGTCCTACAGCTGTAAATTACTCATTTCCTGTATCGAGTGTGGAGGAGGGAGGGGTGCAGCGAGCAGAGCCTTAAAGAGCAACACCCACTCGCCGGCCGACTCGACTCACTCACGCGAAACACCTTTGACCGGAGGGAACCACTGGCAGACGCTAATTACCCAACAGGACAGTAATTACCTCATCCTGTGTCAACACCAGCCTAATTAACATGTTAACAACAGTAGCTAAAGATTGCTTAATAATACGGGCGTCTTTTGAGTCCAGGTCTTCTGTTGTGTGGAAGACCAAAGGTACTGTTGGCTTATGTGTCTGTGGGTCAGCAGGGTAAACCCCGCGAAGGACCGCTGGACCCGCCTCCGTCTGGCCACACGGAATGAATGGGAGAGGCGTCCTGCTAGTGAACAACAACACCATTTTCTTTGTTCAGTCTCAATACTTTATTCCTTGATAGAGGTCGTACCAAGGCGTTATGCTGAAATCCATACTTCTGTTGGATACAACTGCAGGCGGTCAGAGCTTGCTTGCCTGGCCGAGGTTATTGTCTTGGAACCAAGACAGTGTCGACTACAGCTGTGTTATCTGCCCACCCCAACACGCTTCAAAACCCTCATATAACATTTGATACTGTAATATCTACCACCATAACACCAGTCACGGTAACATCTAATACGCTTTACAGCCTTCGTATACGCTTAATGCTCAAAATATATAACACTACCAAGTACTGTAATACTGAAGCCTTTTGTACCACATCACGGTAACATCAATACTGTTCCGTCAAAGAAAAGACAGTTTAACATATCACAATAACACCAAATACTGTAACATCTACAACCAAACTCTACCACATCAGTATAACAACAAATAGTGTAACATGACCATTTCCACGAACTGAATCAGATGTTGTAAACATCAGTAACAAGTGTTAACTGGTTCGTTCTCTTCACCCCACCTGACTGCTAACAATCCTATCAGTAATAAGGAATATAAAACCATTACAAATCATCAACTTGCCAACGGGATCACTCACTCGTTATAAACCAGAAAAACGCAAGCTCAGAACCTGTCTTACTTAGCGGTTAATAACAGATGGTCTCAAAGTTCGGAAACAGGAGCAGAGTTCACACTGCAGGATATGAAGTGTGCCTACCCACACCCAGGACCTTTCTTGACCTGGAAGCACCCGTGTACAGGGTTAGGTTAGGTGGCTAGTTTATTGTCGTTATGCAATTTCAGTGTTTAATTATCTACTAAAGGTAAACAGTGAATTCCGTCTGTGACTTTTGTGGCGCCCTCTGGATATAGTCAATATGTGTAACAATGCAGCTGTAGTGTAGGGAGGGAACTGTGTGACCCCTGGTCGGTAGGTCAGGTCGGGAGAGTGGATGATGGGAGAGTGAGGGAGTAAGACTGGATGCTGGGAGAGTGGCAGGGTGAGAGCGGGTGCTGTGAGGGTTGATGAGTGAGAGTGAATGCCTGGAGGGTGGGTGTATCTCTGGAGTAGACTGACTTCCGCGCCTTGGATTCGAACCCATGCGTTCGGACCCAACCCACGTTGAGAAGCGCTAACCAACCACTACACCACGGAGACCCGCTCTGTGACTAGTGTCTGTCCGTTACGGGAGAGTTTTACTCTCGTGTTGCCCCAAATCAACCTTGTAATATACCATGTCTTTATTACTATATTTGTATTCACAAACATTTGCATCTCAGCCTAAACCAGGTATCCATTTGTCACACTCAGTTTCGCTAACGCTACACCAGAGAGGCCCATGTGTGTGTGTGTGTTTCTTTCATCAGTTAACCATAACTAAAAGATAAGCGAAACTCCGTCCTTCAGTGACAACCATCACAGGTAAACATAAAAACATCCCTGGTTTTCTTTACATCTTAACCTCTGACAATAATTATGAAAATTTCCCCCTAAATGTTCAAGTCGGCTCCATATTAGAACAATCTTACTTAACATTAAAATTTCAAAGAGTTTTAAGTAGCCTATTCACGGAATAGCATTTCCGTGCAGGTAAATCTAGAAATAAAATTCTATGTATATTTTCGTTAAGTATTAAATATATATCATTCATACATTCTCATACATGCAAAGTTATTTCATAACCTAGCCTTCTGACTTTCTAGAAAAAAAAATATATCCTTAAACGCTGAAACTTAGCGAGATACGAAAACTTTTCGCTAAATATGGAAACTTTTTCCTTCACCAGCAAGGTCTGTCAGGCTCTGCCACACGCCAGAATATCATCATAAATCTTCATGAAAAGCGATGTGAAAGCGTCATCTTAAGGCCCAGCTCATTCCAACTGGCTGTAGAGAGACGTAATTTACTGAATCGGCTGATACTCTCCTCATAGTATCGAGACAGTTCACGAAAAAGTTTACCAAGGTAAACTTACAATCAAAAGGAACAAGTAAACAATCCACACCGTCCGCATCGATACCGGGACAACATAACGAATGGACAGCTGGAGACAGTAGGCCGTAACACAAACCTCATGCGGCCGTAAACGCGAAAGAAACATTCCTGAAGAAATTTCCGAAAGGAAATCCGTAGCTGGAGTGACGAAGCAGAAGGCGCGACTCATATTCACTGCTGAGTGAAATTGCTAAAGGAAATGTATGGGGAAATATCTTCAGGTAAAAAACCCAGGTTTATCCAATTTGCTTCCTGAAAATACGCGGAGCTCTCAGGAAAGGCCCACTGGCGCTTTGTAGAAGAGGACGATGTAGATTCCTTAGGCGAACTGGAACAACCAACCTGCCTTGGTTACACACACGTAAGGGCTGTAGTAACCACCACTCTGGTGCCCCACGGAAGCTTGATCGCGGAATAAGCTAAGGGGCTGGAAAACAGCTCCCAAGATCAGCGCCGGTTGTTGGAGAATTTCCTCTCATTTAGCGATGACCCAGCCAGTCCAGTCCAGTCTTCTTCACCACCCCGCTTCGCGCCCTTAAGCACGCCCTCTCGGGACGACCCGGCAGGAGGCGAGGCTCCACGTATTGTACCTTATCGCCGCCAGTGATCTCAGGTCTCCTATAGCTCCAGGAACCGGCACCTGCCGGAGTGTATTCTTCGCCACCTGAGCGGAGAGCTTTTTCCTCTTAATCGCCTCTCAACACTACCCTCTTCAACATCAAAGGGACCCTTATTGCCTTAATCTGAACCCAGCCGAGCAAGGTATAAGAGTGTAGCCTAAACTATCGTAATATAATGCTGCCTTTCAGAAACCTAAAAATCTAAAATTCCTCTTGTGTAACCTTAAATTCCTGGCGTGGCCCACAAAGGCTCTTAGACCCCAGCACAGCTCGACTTTTACAACCAAGAATTTAAAGCCAGACCGACAATAATTTATTATAGTCTAAGTCAAACTCTACCTCACTTGACCAAACACGACCTCCCGTGCACCACGCTGGAACACTGGCGTCATTTTCCGATGCGGTTCCCTTCCCTTCACATGGAACAAAGGCAAATTCACTGATTTAATTGTTAAAACTCACAACGACTCAGCTGATGGCAAGTCTTAGAGCAACGACCGAATGATAAGAATCGACCAAAGCCAAGGCGAACGACAAAAAATGGCTGGGATGTGGCGGTTATGGCGACCTTCTGGGAAACAAAGGTGAGGCGGGAAGGCCGTGGCTCCCGGCTGCCACACTCCCCATCGCTACCATACATTCCACCAGCCGCCATCTTGAACGTGGATCCTTCTTCATTCGGATGAAGTGAATCTCCGGATCAGAAAGTTCAACCACCTCAGATTAGTAGCGAAATTTAAGCCAACTGGAATGCTCGACTAAAAAGCAACAATGTTTCGCACCGTCATGGAGTCTGTGGTAACGCTACGTACTTACGCTGGTAAACACGGATATCCAGGGGTCGCCTTCCTTCAGGAGGAGCGGCTGTGGCGTGAGCGTGCGGGTGAGGTGGATGGCGACATCTCGCGCCATTGTCTCGCTGTATATTGTCGTGCTCTCATGGTACAGGTCTTCCTGGGTTGAGAGTGTCAAGTGGAGGGAAGTAGGAAGCCTGATACCGTCACCTGATGTTTTACCACAGGTTGACAGGTACAGATCTCGTACAAGAAACTGTTATATTGTGAAATTCAGTTCTTATTTCTTGTAACAATCTAAATACAGTAGCACTACAGTTTACAGTTATATCAGCTGTTTGGACAATTCAAGAGATTCAACACATCACAAAAATAACTAACGACGTGTTTACAAATCTCCGACCTATTATGCCTGTATCCAAATGGCCCTGTAACTCTTTACTGCTACTGGTCCTGTAACCCTTATAATCCCGCAGTCTACTGACCCTCTTCCCTTACCACAAACAATGGACTCTAGATCCGTTAAGGGGTGAGGCACTGGGACCAAAGGGTTACAGTTACAGATGTGGACGAATCACCTTATTACATTCAACTTTACAATCGACATCCCGACTACGTCGTATGATGACGTCATGGGGACGGTGGTGATAAGGAAGTTTTTTTTTTATGTTGAAGGCTCCAGTCATGGACAAAAGTCCACATCAAGGCCGGGCTCTAATTGAAATAGAGAGAGAGTTGAGAAATTGGGAAAAACAGACAGGGAAAGTATTTACAAATTTCTGAGAAAGTGAAAAACATGTCTCTTGAAATGAGCCACGTCATAGTTGTTGGGAAAGACATGAGAAGGTAGAGAGTTCCAGAGCTTCGACGTATGCAAATAAGAATCGACGCCTGACTTATTTCCTCCTTGTGATGTTTCACTTTCTATACTAAGCTGATGCATCACGTGAGGCCATCGTGTCCATTCGTACCAGCTTCAGACGGAAAATGCTTCCGTTGCATCCCATCCCAAATCATCCCTCTGCTATCTATACGAAAAGTACCCTCAGCCTTAACTGACACTTTCACATGTCCATCCATATCTGCCATGGCCCACTTCTCCTCTTCCTACTTTCTCCTTATACCGCAAATATACTCTTGAACAACCTATCACCCGCCATGCGCTCCACACAGCCCTACCAACAGAAAGACTTTCCACAATGATTCCTTTTCATCATCGTTATTGAAGCAAAGATCCTCCCAACGCCTTTAGTCTTTATCTGTCTTCCTCATTCCCAGAATCTACTTCATCCCCAATGTTCAGTTTTCATGCCCAATCTTCATCCCTCTGTACTAGGGTTTCACAACCACATATTACGGCGGGAACATGGGGTCCTTCATGCAGTCCCCTACGGTGATTCTCCCCACAATAACAAACTCCCCACTACCAACTTCGCTGAAGATTTTCTCCCAAATGTCTAAACTCATCCACAACTTCCGGTTCTTCACAGCAACGCAGACAACCACGAACCCGTATCATGCCATCTCTCAACCCGCACACGTCATCCAGGCAACCTGCGATTTGATCCGGTTCTCCTAACAACACAGCATCATTTGCATGTAGCAACTGCGGCAACTTTCATATTGCTTCTGCACGGCCGTCACGCCACAAAGGCAGCACCTGGATCTCATCTCCCGCATCTACCCGTCCATCAGAACATGAAAACATGTTGACGTCATACAGGGTCTTCATCCCGGAAGGTGCAAGGTGACTGCGACAAGAGATTCACTTCAACAAAGCGAACGATCCTGCCGAGTAAAGACACAGGAATAATGGAAGGTCTTCCAGTGTTTGGCTCCAAGACATGTGGGCCGTCTCACTAGGGGAATGGCTGAGTACCTTCGGGAGTAAGGCGGACTCTAGCCATGAGACAAACTCTGGTATGGTCAATGAAGAATTCTACAAAGGATCTGGACAAGTGAATACGAAGTGTACTAGACCAGCCGAAATGAGGTGGGTACGTAAGCCAACGGGTTCCTGCCTCCAACAGCCTGACTGGACGCTGAAAGAACATGGCGACTTGGCAGGCAGCCGAACTGAAGGGGAAGAACATCTCCGAAACCATCGTAAGATAGACGTAAGGCGCCACCCACACATTGCCCAGGCTGCTCGTGCTTGGCCCTAGTCAGTGTCTGAGTGTCGGACTAGTCTGTTGAAATGTCAACTGCTACAACAGACGGTCTAAGTAATTCCAACATTAAGAACCAAAAGAACAACAGGCGTGACAAAAACAAGTGGTGTTTGGCACCAATTATCAGTTTAGGAGCAGACTCACAGATGGCGGTTATGACTGGGACAAAATGACGTCACTGGGAACTGTTGGGAGATGAGACTCTCAGCCTTATGGCATCTGAAGAGTAGGTCACATATAGTGGAGTGACACTTGAATCTCTAGTGATAAACAATTTTCCTGGTTTGCTCTCTCTCTCTCTCTCTCTCGTGGGTCCTGCAAGTATAATTGTTAGTCAGGACTCCGGTCAGGCAGGAGACCCTCTAGACAACACCTCATTAGTCTACCGGCACACCTGCTACGCCCTCCCTCCCTTCACCCAGTGTAGTCAGCCCACCCAGCCGCCCCAGAGAGCACCTGGGGTACGAGTGACCCCAGAGAGCAGCTGAGGAACGGGTGCACCCCAGATGATGGCACCACGATAGGTCAGGGTGGACACAACCCTCCACCAACCTTATCATCATCTGACTCTACTGATCAATATTATCATCACTAACATCTTTGCTATTTTCATCGTTCATATATTCTATCTTTTCATCATAATTATGGGAATCATCATCATTACTGAGGCAATAATAATAATAACTATTCCTTTAATAATTATCTGTATGAATTTCTGAATAAGTCAGTACAACCTGGCATGCTAGTTATGGTAACAGGTGCCCATGAGCGAGAACACACGGTCCATCTCATCTGGGTGAGTGTGAGGCAATTTTTCTTCTCAACAAACGCCAGTCAATTCTGATTTCTTACGTGAAGCCTAACTACTGTACCTATTGGTGAACTGGCCCTTGGACTGTGGGGGATACATCTCGTTACCCTTGCCTCTCCTGCTCCTCTAATGTGCTGACGAGGTCGTCATCAGCCATAAATATGAAGACGTGTTGGGCATTCCTCACATCACAATGCAGGGCACACTCATCTCCCCGATTCAAGATGTTCTTTTCGGCGGCCCACAAAGGGACGTCCGCTCGTATTGTTTCAGCGTCTTGTACGTGTCACATTTCCTTACCTGCTCCGGCAACATCTGCAGGGGTTATGGAAGTTCCGTTCCTTTGGAAGATGAACTTCTTCCGCTGAAGGTGCCACAAATTGCCCAATTTACAAAAACGTTTTGCAGTCTGTTCATCAAAAAGTTGTAAATCAGCCTTACCTGTTTTTGTTGTTATTCCCATTTCGCATTTCGTGGGCCATGACGTCAGCAGCATGTCCCTGTCGTCATGGTCCGGGTGAGAGAGAGGTCTACCCCGAGTTATGTCATAGGAGTAATCACCTGCATGCAGTCAAATAATTCACATCTTAAAACTCCAAAGATTTTGAACTGTCATGTTAGCTGTAACGAACCGATGGCTTTAGGAAAACTACTTTGCTTCCCTCGTTACGATGTGAGTCAGCTGAACGCCTTTTGGGACTCGGCCAGAGTCCGGACTCTGTCTACGGGAAGGCTGGTGCCCACGCTAATGGGGCTTTGCCCTTCTTTAAATAGAGCGAGCTGCAGGAGGCTGGTCCCGGGGCGCGGTTGCTGATGGCTAACCCGCCCCTGCTCGGGCCAACGCCGCAACACAGCCTCCAGGACGGAGGCATTTCCACAACGTCAGCTCGAGTGCAACGCACACATTCCGGTCTGTCTCTGAGCGAATGATTCGCTGAACATGAAATATGACGGAGAATCTCGTCGCCCCGGCGGCTCTTGCTACAAATCCGAATCTTGACTGGCAAGTCGCGCGAGCATCCCTCCAGCAGCAGATGCAAAGCTGATATTGCTCGCCAGACAGAGAGAAAGAAAGTTAATTTTTGGGTAATGCCAGCGGAACCTGAGCTGCTGAGGAGTATGGAGTGTGCACAGCAGGCTCCTCCCCCACACGACCGTGACGTAAAGCGTGTGGCGCCCCCGCCCGGACAGGGGGGGGGGGGAAGCGCGCCCCTCACCCCACCTCCGATGGCGGTATCTGCAGCAGTGGCCGGCCGCGGGAGGCTTCCCCTGCCATCATTCCCTGCGACAGAGGCTCTTACACAGGACGCTCCTGCAACGAACACTGACTGTACTGAGTCCCGCTCCAACCTTCCTCCCCGTCGGGTCCCGCTACTCCTCCCACTATCGTAATCTGACAAGTCTTACAGAGAGGCCAGATACAGTACAGTCAGCTCTTGCTCTAACACCTTCTCAAAACAGACCCCACCACCAACCACTCCACCAGCAGCCACTCGAACTAGCACCCCACCACCAAATACTGCAACAAAAGCCACAACGATAATGACAAGTTGTGCCGCAAATCATCTCTGTTCTGCACCTTGACCCTGTGCTGATGTATCCACCTTACACAGCTTCGTGATG
>JAYMFT010021345.1:0-16405 GCA_038088735.1 Panulirus argus
CCTGGGAGAGTGCTGGTTGTAGCCTGGGAGAGTGCTGGCTGTGGCCTAGGAGAGTGCTGGTTGTGGCCTGGGAGAGTGCTGGCTGTGGCCTGGGAGAGTGCTGGTTGTGGCCTGGGAGAGTGCTGGCTGTGGCCTGGGAGAATGCTGGTTGTGGTCTGGGAGAGTGTTGGTTGTGGCCTGGGAGAGTGCTGGTTGTTGCCTAAGAGAATGCTGGTTGTGGCCTGGGAGGGTGCTGGTTGTGGCCTGGGAGAGTGTTAGTTGTGGCCTGGGAAGTGCTGATTGTGGCCTGGGAGAGTGCTGGTTGAGGTCTGGGAGAGTACTGGTTGTGGCCTGGAAGAGTGCTGGTTGTGGCCTGGAAGAGTGCTGGCTGTGGCCTGGGAGAGTGCTGGTTGTAGCCTGGGAGAGTGCTGGCTGTGGCCTAGGAGAGTGCTGGTTGTGGCCTGGGAGAGTCCTGGCTGTGGCCTGGGAGAGTGCTGGTTGTGGCCTGGGAGAGTGCTGGCTGTGGCCTGGGAGAGCGCTGGTTGTGGCCTGGGAGAGTGCTGGCTGTGGCCTGGAAGAATGCTGGTTGTGGCCTGGAAGAGTCCTGGCTGTGGCCTGGGAGAGTGCTGGCTGTGGCCTAGGAGAGTGCTGGTTGTGGCCTGAGAGAGTCCTGGCTGTGGCCTGGGAGAGTGCTGGTTATGGGCTGGGAGAGTTCTGGCTGTGGCCTGGGAGAGTGCTGGCTCTGGCCTGGAAGAGTGTCGTAGGTTCAGGAGGGAAGCCGTGCACGGCCCTAGTGGACCACACAGTAACCACTGGTTAGGAATCTGCTTCCTCTTAACCGGTCTCTCACCCTTCCCTTCTGTCCTCTTCCTCTCCTCCTCCTTCCTCTCTCTGTCGGTCACACCTTTCCCCCTGTGTCCATAGTCTTCACTTTCCTCTCCTTCTTCGGCCTCCTTCCCTCTCTTTTCTTTCCATTTCTACACCCACTCGTAATTTCTTAGATTTAAATTGTTGGACTGAGAGACATGGAAGTGTTAAGACAGCCCCTGAAGTGCGGTGTCTCACGCCTCACTCAGCCCTCCGCCTGCATCCTAGGCATGTCCTCCTTGTGTTCCCGTTACGCTGTTTTTTGAAAGAAAAATAATCAATGAAATTTCCCGGTATAAGAAATATGAAAGATGTGTTTGAATGTTTTTGAAAACATGTTGAACAACACTTCAAAGTTTTCAAATTACGCTTAACACAGGAATCTGAGCGTTAAATTTACACGCATAAATTAGCAATGCAAAGTGAAACATCTTCAAATACAATCTTTCTTACAGTTTTCTGGACATCGTCCAGAACTTCAGACATTCACGAATCCTAGAGGCGCGGCTGATGTGTTCCTTCCCAGTTACCGGGACCAGGACAGGTTCCTATGACCCTATACAAGTACAGCCACGAGTCTATGCACGTGTTTCTAAGTCACAACTCTTTACTGTGATGTGGCATGCACTATGGTTGTAATCGGTATGTTATCACACCATCATTAAGGAAGTATTTCATTCTGATGGTTAACCTCGAAACTCCTGGCCACCAGCGTGGGACGAACTGCCATCTGGCGGCGAGTCACGTCAGCGCCTCTGAGACGCCAGCTTAAGCTCCTCGGAAGCTTTAGGACCCTCTGCCAAAGCCCCCTTAGTGGTTCGCCCGGAACTTCTCCAGACACATTTCTCTTTGAGCACCATAATCACATCCTTTATCTTCCAAACTGTTCATCGCCGCAAGTAACTTACACAGGTTGAAAAAGAAAACAGATCAATAGGCTTAAGTCGTCCAAATCACAGAAAAAAAATGACCCGTAGGGGCATGACACACGTCAGTTTACTTTAGCCTTTGTCACCTCGGGTCAGCTGTGCACAGGCAGGACAGGTTACATCAGCCTTAGTTTATGCCACGGGATCCAACACATTTCTCATCTTGATTTATCTTTATCATTCATTCTATAAATGTCAATCAAGTCTTTACAGTTCTCTGCATAATTTTTCTCTCGTGACATCCCATACCTACGTCCATACATATTTTGTGTATTGTTGCTCATTCCTTTTTAATATGCTTTAAGTTTTACCTTGACCCTAGTTCACTATTATTGACTATACCCTCACCTTCATCCACCCTTATCTTCACTAAACGTTTTTACTATGCTCCTCTGCAGTACTCTCTCGTCTTCATAATATCTTTCTCTTCACTAAATTAGGTTTAAGGCCGATCTCTTTCAAAACATCCTTATCTTCACAATGCTCTTTATTTCCACAAACTGAGGCCCACTCCAACTACATCCTCATCTTATTCCTTAAGGGCATCAGTACACCCTCGATACCACAAACCTTTGACTCAAGCGTTCCGGCTGAGGTCAGTGTTGATCTTTCTCCACAGACACACACTACTATTATAAAGATAGTGATTATCATCATTATCTATGTTATCATTGTCATCATTATTATATTTTCCGCCTTAAAGAAACCCCAGAGTAATTTTTCTCTCGCCAGGGGATGACGACCCTTCCAGGGAGTGCGACGAGGTTTACCTTTGATGCTAATAATTACAAGAAAAAAAATCGGTTTCAGGTTTTGGGTGATGGAGACAACAAACACGAAGTAAGGCTCGTCGGCGACTCTATGATCCGAGGTCAGCTGGAGGAATTCTCTGCCAGAAACCCTTCACGCCGTAAAAGTTTGTAATAGCCACGTGCCAAGGTAGATAATGTTGGCAACGCTGTAGACGAGGTTTGTGGTGGCACTTACGATAGTATATTTGTTATTTGTCATGTAGTCACTAACGATGGACTGCAGGACAGATCGGAGGAGCTGTTAGCGAAATATCGCTGGCTTATTCGACATTTTCGAGATAACTATTGTCATTTCACTCCTTCCAAGATTGGCGCCGGGAACGCCTTCTTTATTAAGACGTTCAGTCTCAATGATAGATTAATTAACCTCTGTTTTCAGGAAGGAGTTGAGTTCAGAAACTTGTGGCAGCATTTCTACATGCAGCTTTATCAGTTTATAAAGTACGGACCACACCAGAACGAAGTGAGAACTGAGCGTTTGGGTAGGCCCCTTAGTGAGTTTACACTAAGCTTTTGGTAAAAAAAAAAAAAATGTGGAGCAGACCTATCCTCTCCGTAAGTGCCTCTCCAAATGAGTCTCAGTTCAGTCTGAAAATATTTTGTTAACGCTCAGAGTATATGAAATAAAGTCTCACAGTTAGTGACAACAGCGTTAGAAAGAAAATACTTATGATATGACTACCATTTCCAAATCTTTATAGGCCCCACGCACACACACAAGTGGTAAACGAAAGATATTATGATCAGTTAGCAGAAATTTATAACGAACAAGATTCTATTATAGTGGATTTTAACATATTGGTATCTAGATGGGGAGAATCCCCTTCCAGTAGCTCCGGGCGCGGACTTTACCTAAATTTGCTTGATAATGCCCTAACTCAATTAGTCGAGAAACCTTCTCGCGGCTAGAATAAATCAAATTTAGTTCTAACTACAAAAGTGGATCTCGTTAATAATGTAGAAGTTGGAGAAAAGTTTGGTGCAAGTGATCACCGACAAATTACTTTTGAGCTCGCTTTCAATACTGCATGTAATGTTGGTGAACATGGCAGTCGCGAAAAAATACCAGATTCTAAACGTGCAAATTTCAATAATCTTTGCATTGCTCTTAATAGGCAAACCTAGGATGACATATTCAATAAAGATGACGAAAGTAGCTTGGAGAAGCATCAGAAAAACCTTCAAAGCAGCAAAGGCAACATACGTACCGGTGCGTAGTAGACGGCCTATTTCTATAATGAAGCCAAGGCGGTTATGTAAATTCTGCGAAGAAAGAGTAAGAGAGTTATACGACGAAATAAATGTCAATGAAGTGTACAATGCTGAAAATATAAAAAAGAAACCCTAAGGAGTTTTACAGTTATGTCATTACCCAGCAATAGGTCCATTAATTACGCAACACGGTGACTTGGTTCAAGAAAACGAAGCCATGGCAAAAGTATCAAATTACTTTTCTGCATATGTATGTACGATGGAAGACACATCCAATGTCCTAAATCCAGTTTCACTGATAAGAGAGGGATCATTCTTCAAGAAACTGACATAAAAGGCGAAGACATACTTTCAGCAATAAAAAGAATGAAAATGAATCAGACGGCAGGCCCTGGTAAGTTTTATCTGAGAACAATGAAAGAGGCGAAAAATAAGATAGCTAAGCCTTTGCCTGCCCTTTTCAATAAGTCACTTGCAGTGGGAAAAGTTCCAGATAAATGGAAGTTTCCCAATGTAACACCGAGATTAAAAAGAAATAGTAATAATTTTCTGCCCGGATATTATCGTCATATTAGTTAAACGTCTATAGTTGAAAAACTTATGGTAACCATCCTTCGAGATAGAATTGTACACCATTGACAGGAACATCACTTAATAAACAATGCTCAGCACGGTTTTGGTCGAAATCTTTTATGTCTGAAAAATCTGCTACATTTCGTATACTAAAATCAACGTGTATGACGAAAGTAAAGCAGATGATGTTATCTATCCAGATATTCAAAAAGTTTTCGATAAAGTTCCGCATCAAATATTACCTGCAAAATTTATGCCACATGGCACTGATGGGGTTGCACTTCAGTGGAAGGATATGGTTACCTGGCCGTAAACAAAGAGCAGTGATTAATGGTCAAGCCTTAGATTGGTTAGACGTAACAAGTGGAGTGCCACAAGACTCAGTCTTGAGACCGGTTCTCTTACTCATATATATCAGTGATATCAGTAATGGGCTGGATTACAAGATATCAAAATTCGCTCATGATACAAAGCTGGGAAATAAATATACAGATGAGCTTGAACGTCTACAACTTCAAACTGACAAAGACAGACTGATGAACTGGGCTGATGAGTGACAAATGAATTTTAATAACGATAATTACAAAGTTTTACATATCGGTAGGAAAACGAAAAGGCAAACTACTGTATGAACTCTGCTGAACTACAAAAGATAAATGAGGAAAAAGACTTGGGCGTAATAATCTATGGTGATGTAAAACCAAGTACGCAGTGCACAAAAGCAGTGCAAAGAAGCAGTGAAAAGGG
The DNA here is from genome assembly GCA_038088735.1 of Panulirus argus. NCBI lineage: Eukaryota > Metazoa > Arthropoda > Malacostraca > Decapoda > Palinuridae > Panulirus > Panulirus argus. The sequence goes on from JAYMFT010021345.1 coordinate 5,120, forward strand.
AGAAGAAAATTCTTATTTTCGTAGGTATACCCTTCGAATTTAAGTCTAGAGAAATCCTCCATACTCTTTACAATTCATTGGCTCGTCCACATCATGAATATTGTTCAGTTTTGGTTATCCTACATAAAAAGAAAAAAAAGTACATAGAATGGAGCTACAATGATGATTCCCGGACCGAGAAACAAATCTTACGAGAGCATATTAAACGCCTTGAATCTGTTTAGCTTGGAAAAGAGACGGTCAAGAGGTGATCTAATACAAGTACTCAAAATGATCAAAGGCTTTGATAACCTTGATTTTAATCATGGTAATGGATACAACAAAATCATGGGCAAACGGATTTACCTCAAATGAGGCGGAAGACTTTTTCTTCAACAGGAGTATTAACATGTGGAACTACTTGCCAGAGTGGTTGAAAGCAGTACTATAGATAAGTTTAAGTATAGACTTGATATACACTTCGCTTCAAGTCCTCGACTTTCATTATTTGCGCCTCCGTAGTCAATATTACAATCTGCAGGTTATTCTTTTTGAATTATTTGTACGCCTTCTAACTTTTACCAAATAATGTGCGAGTTTCTGATATCTTCCACTAACACAAACAGCCTCGATAGGACCCAGTGGTCTGTTGTTGTTTATAATCCTTTGTATCATTATTATATTTATTGATTATGTAATTAAGATAACTACAACTCAGTCAACAATTACTATTATCAATATTCATATTGTTATTAATATCATCCTCATTATATTATCATTATCATTTAATCAGTTCATTAATACCCGTACAGGCCTTGTCGTCAGTATTGCACGCCAATGCTCCATAGTCTTCTGTTCCTGCTACCCCTGCTCTGCACGTGTCCGTCACCGTAATACCTGCAGAATCTGTCTGCTTCTCATTATCGTCTATGTTCCCCGAGAGACCAGCGACATCCCTTCTCACGCTACACCCTCTACACACACCTCAACACCCGTCTTCATCCCTTCCCACAGGCCGTCTTCGAGTGCTCACACCATTCCCCATCTACATGCCTTCCAACTACCCCTCACTACCTTTCCTGGCGTCCTCTTATCGCCTGGAGCGTGCCCTCCAGCCCGGTTCCCGGCGCCTCCCCAAGAGCTGTATCTGCATCAAATGGGCGTCGTAATGCGTCCCTGAGGCCCACTTGCGCGTCTGTTGGCTTAGGTCATTCCGGGAGTTCGATGGCCGACTTCGCTGTGTTTCGTTGCCGTTCGTCTGCCCACCTTCCAAAAGTTTCCTTTCAGTCCTCTAGTCAGACGCTCAAGCCTCTGCTGCTCCTTTACTCACTCACGCACACAATCATGGCGGAATTACCGTTAGGTCGTCAGCCAGGTTTAAACCAACAAAGGATCTGTGACAGTCTAACGCAGGCGCCCCGCAAGTGTCAGACAGCTTGTGTTTCAAGAGACTGGTGATTACATCCACAATGAACTACGGAGTTGGGGAGATTTCTTTATTTATTCGTTATCTTAAAAAATACATAACAGGGGAGGGGGGCGGCAGGTTAAGGGAGCGAGTGTGGAGGTGAGGGGTATCAAAGCGCGGGCCGCTGGGGCAAGAAGCTCGCATGATATACGAGTGCTATAAATCATGGTTGAGATACAGCCCCTGGACATTGTCAGGGTAGGTTAGTGAGGGCGGGGAGTATGGCTAGGTCAGTCCGTCTGTCTGTTATCTCTCTTGTGGTTCAGTCTATAATTTCTTTTTTTCTTTTTCTATATATATATATATATATATATATATATATATATATATATATATATATATATATATGGAGCTCTTCGCTCAAGTGATCTATTCTTTATCTTTTATCGTTATCTCTTTCTCCAGAGGCAGTTTCATTTTCCTTCTCTTGGCTGAGCTTGTTCCACTTGCTCCAACTCTGCTGCAGAAGAAATGCTTCCTCATATCCCTTATCGAACTTCCTTTTGTGTTCTCTTGTTCTGGATTCTCTTCTTGTATTAAAATTTGGTCCATATTAACGTCTTCATGGACTCTTAGATATCTATACGAATTTATCACGAGTCCCTTTATTGTTCATTTTTCCAGTGTTGGGAGACTAAGGGTTCTTCTCCTTGCAGCTCATTCCTTTAGTCCTGGTACTATTTTTTGTGCATTCCTTTGGACTCTTTCTATATGGCTCTTCAAATAAGGTGACCAAACTCCTGATGCATCTTCCAGCTTTTGGCGAATGTACGTTGTGCGTTGTGCATACCTATGTAAACATCACACAGTCCACGAACCTGAAAGCAATTTCGACTGTGACCAAATCATAGTTTGCTTTCCTCGCGATCTCTCTCATTTGCTGTCCTGGTGACAAATTCGGCGTTATACTAACATATCTCTCGTGATACGATTCTTATAAATCATTTCACCAATACAATACTCACTGTCTGGTCAGTGTAAGTCCCTTTCCTTCTTCATGAATCCATTTCCCTGGATTAGAATTTATTGTCCATTGGTGCATCTTGTCTAGGTCTCTACAGTATTTTGGAATTCCAGCTGCGTCGTATTTCTTTCATGATTTTAGCATCATCAGCAAACAGCTTTAGGTATAAAGCTACTTTGTTTAGCGAATCATTTACTTTCATCAGAAAGAGCATTGCTTACATCACTGATCCCTGGGGAACTCCACTTGTCACCCTCGCCCAGCTTAAGATGTCTACCCTGCCATAGGTTCGAAGTTCCTTCCAAAGAGGACAAGAGTCTAACCAACCAGTCTCTTTTTTTTTTTTTTCTTTTAGTGTGTTGCTACTCGCTCACAGAAATCCAGTCATCTAAGATCTTTACCTTCTAAATCCATGTTGTCTCCAATCTTCCATTAGCTTTCTGATTATTTTTCTAGAATCTCCCTGCTTATGATCATAGGAGATACTGGCTTATAATGTCCTCATTCTTTTTTGATATTGATTCCAACTTGGCCTTCTTATATTCTGTTGGAACATTTCCATCACTGAGGGCGTTTGATACATTCTATATTCTTTACCTACAAATGGTGAAATACCTTAGGCATTGTGTTCCATCACGAGCCATCTTATTTCCAATGGCTTTATTTCAACAGTTTCGAAGGATTCTTCCCCTCCCCTGGATGGCAATAATGGTAACTCTGGGTCTTCATATGTAAACAGACTCTGAAACTGTATTCCGCTCGTCACATGGGTCCTAATGTGTATCAAAAACTGTCCATTCAGAGTTCCTTAATGTAATATTTTGGTCCTTTACTGTACAATTGGCCATTACAGATTTATGGAACACTTCTGGGTGTTCTTCCGACCCATCAACTGTTTCATGTATGACTTATTGTCATGATGGAGTGATTTCTGACCCTCTTGCACCCGTCAAATATATCTTGATTCTTGTCTCCTGTAGTCTTCCACTATAATACTTCACTTCCTCCCTCGAACAGATGAGCTGTGAAATCCTCTTCCTTCTTACGTCTTTACTTCTTCTCATAACCATTCGGTCTTAAAGGTCAGGTCTACAAACTCCTGCAGAACCGTAGACAGTTGTAAATGGGCAAGTTTTGCCTGTGCCACGTCGGTCACTACAAAGAGAAATAACGATACTTCCTGCCTGTTGTTTATTCAAGGATAAACAACTTATCGAAGAAATGTGAACGAATAGTTATCAAAACTAACGTAGACGCTCATGTTCATGTTCATGTGACAGAGATGCTGATGCTTATTTTCATGTTGATGTGAAGCAGATACCGATGCTTATGTTACACAGATACTGATGCTCATGCTGCTGCAGATGTGACTCAGGTACTGACGCTCATGCTTACCTAGATTTGACTCAAATGTTGACGCTCATGCTGACGTAGATGTGACTCAGATACTGATACTCATGCTGACGCAGATACTGATGCTCAAGCTGACGCAGATGTAACTCAGATATTGATGTTCTTTCTGACGCAGATATGACACATATACTGATGCTCAAGCTGACACATATTTTACTCAGATACTGATGCTCATGCTGTCGAAGATGTGACTGAGATACAGATCCTCATACTGACGCAGATACTGATGCTCATGCTGACCCATATGTTATTCAGGTATTGATCCGCATGCTGACGCACATACTAATGCTCTTGCTAACACAGACTCTTTCTCTTCCTTCTGTTCCTCCTCTTCCTCCCGTTACCCCCCGCAAATTAGTATTCTGTCCTCTTTAGAAGCATCTATATTTTCTACGTCGAAATGCAGATAAGGGAGCAATGTGAAATATTCTTTTTACCCCTGGAAGACGATTCATAATCATCGTATAAGTACCGTGAAAACATATCCTCTCATCGCTCACGATTTCTCGGAGTTTTGCAGAAAATAATGTCAGAGGGATTCATTGTTATCTTTAATCATATGTGATTTTGGGAAAGTATGAACACATCAATTGCATTGGAATTCCACGACGTCGTGAGAGAGTTGATCGTGTTGATGTACTGCTAAGTAATACCTGCATACATGTACTGTGTATTAGGGAAAACTAGATAAGCTATAAATGGTCTAAAACCGCACAGTCTTTAATATATACAAAAATATGGAAGAGGTTCTAAGTATAAGCAGAGTTCTGCCTCAAACGTTTTCTTATAACTGATATTACGTATTAGTAGAAAACTTTTAAGGGACACTTGAGAATTTCGTTCAAAACAACAATGAGGACGAGAGTACACTTGAATGAAGACTCTAGTTTTCGGGTAGGGTTCCTTGAGCGTCTGGCTCTTTTTCCCCAACAAGCTTCAACCACATGGATTAGATTTTTGTAATAAGGGATGTGGGATCCTATGTCATTCTATTTTACTACTTGTTGTACAGGCTGTAAGCAGTGGTCTGGACAAGATGCAGTACTGGTACTGACATCACTGGCTAATCACTGTGGTTAAAGCATATATGTATGTCTAGATAACTGGTATATCTGACAAACACCATTAGATATTCTCCATCAAATTGTTAGGAGGGATGCGAAGTGTGAGAATTAATCGTAGGGGTTGAGGTAAAAGCCGGGACAGTAGTGAAGAACCCAGGACGGCATTTTTCTATCATTGAATTAGAGAGAAAAAATAGTAATGAAAACTTCGGCAACGTGGAGAAACTCAAAACAGCAAATATCTTTTGTTTTATAATGTCTTTAACCCGTTCCGGTCCAAACCATTTTTCCTAAAAATATAAGGCCGGAACAAATAAACAAACAAACAACCCGGGTTCCTAGATCACACCCCAACCCAAAATGATTGGCGTTACATCAGGTTCCGGAAGGCGCACCTTCCCCGAAATAATACACATTATTTAGATGAATATGATCTCCGCACTGCTAACGAGAAAGCCCTCAGGGAGCTGTGGTTTCGGTGCATTACACATGACAACTAGAGACAGTGTGTGCGAATGTGACCTTTTTCATCTGCTTTTTGGCGCTACCTCACTGAGGCAGGGGTTGGCGATGCTATTTCTTGTGGGGCGTGGTGTCGTCAGTAATGGATAGAGGCAAGCAGGTATGAATATGTACATGTGTATATGTGTATATGCATGTGTATGTGTATATATGTATGTATACATATGTTGGTATGTATATGTAAGTATTGTGAATATATGTGCATGTATGTATATATGTGTGTATATGAGTGGATGGGCCTTTCTCTGTCTGTTTCGCGGCATTACCTCGCTGACGCGGGAAACAGCGATCAAATATAATAAAATGAAATATTTTTTTTTACTTTTCCATGCATATTCGCCATATCCCGCGTTAGCGAAGTAGCGTCAAGAACAGTGGACAGAGCCTTGAATTGTGGAAGAAAATATCATTAAGTAAACATGCGGGTGGAGAGGTGTTTGCCAGGTACCGTATATATGAGGTTGGGGTGGTTGAGGAGTTAGAACTCCGTTCCGATCTCCAAATTCTATTACTGATAAATCAGCTGGGAACACCCAGTTCTGTAGGCCTCGGGTGGTCGACCAGTTTCACAGCAGGGCACGACACCCAAGCCACTGATAATGTCTTCATTTCTAAAACAAACTCGACACCAGAGTTCCCCAAAGAGCAACTTTTCTCCAATCCTCTTCAGTTTATTCCTATAAGACCTCCGATTACCTACAACAAACCATAAGAAGGTCCTCTGAGATATGCAGACAACCTCACAATCACATCACTACACCCTGACACCGCAGGAGCAACAACATGCAGCGCCACATTACACAATTGGAACAATGGTTCGCCCGTATCAGAATGTGTGCATCTCCACGGAACTCTTTAATCATTCTTTTAACCCGATAGTCACAAGTCCAGCTCACGCCCTCCGGTTTTCTAGAATATGCAATCACTCCCACTGAACAAAACGCCAAGCATTCTGCACATCACTTGCAACACACACGATATTCACTTCCTAAACCAATAACATAAAACAAAAGGAACACAAAGTACCCTCAGGGCACTAATTTGAACCATATTTAGACAAGAAAAGGATCCCTTAGCATCCTCTCTAAGCAATTCATCCGCTCCACTCTGAATTACGCCTTACGTACTTGGTCTTCCACCTTCTCAAAAGCAAATAAAACAGACCCGCAAACCACACAATATAACAAACCACATAACAATTACTGGCTACCTGGTAACCATAAAATTACACACCTCAACATAATCGGCATTCACTTCCTCGCAATAACACCAGATCCTTCCCATGATGACTTCTCCATAACTTAAAATCAGTCCCTAACTAACCTCTAAGCACATATCTCTCAAATCCATAGCAAACGTTCACTGACAAACACACATTGATATGAGCCGACCAGATAAACAGAGGCACACTTTCCCGTTTCCGCAATGGATATCATCCATCCCTACGTTACTACAAACACCGGTTCAGCAAACCCCGGGATCCTCCATGCCCACGATGCAACATCTGTAATGAAGATACCGAACACTTACTGCTCAGATGGCCTGCTTTTTCCCTATATCAATACACACTACGTGACTGCACCTTATGAATTATGGTCTCACCCGGTGAACGTGGCTGGCGGTCTAAGTAGAGTTACCAGCCTAACAACTTGACTCACCATCTGACCTATAATTACTGTAACAATACGCTCAGGTACGATAGCAAACATTAACTTCATCAGCGTCCATGGTTGAATGTTCTCTTGCATTTTCTTTTTTAATGTTGGAGGCTCTGGTCACGGACAAAAGTGCACATCAAGGCTGGACCTTAATTGAAATATTGAGAGGTCTATGAAGAGGAAAAAGGACAGACAAGGAAAAGCATTTACGGTTTTGGGGGGAAATGAAAAAAAAAGTCTTAAACTGCGCCAGGTCATAGTTATTGGGAGAGACATGAGTGGGTAGAAAGTTCCAAAGCTTCGAGAGGTAGGGAAAGAAACACTTATCAAAACGGCCCACCCGTAAGTCACCAACGGCCACACAGTAGTCATGTGACGCAGCAGCTTACCGAATATTACGTGGTCTACCTAATGGTGGCGGGCACACAAGCAGTCACCTCTCGGGAGCAAAAACCAACGTGATAACTATAAGATAGGGAAAGTGAACTAACATTGCGGCGTAGCGTAAGCAGGTCAAGTTTTGAAATTTGCCTGGGAGATTCATAAGTCGGACAGCTTTCGGCTCAACTCTGTCTGGTAAAGATGCAGAGCTAGAACCATTCCAGATGTGAAAGCAGTACTCCAAACAAGGACGGATCAATCCTTTGTATAAACGGAGCATTTGTTCACACGATAAGAAATTTCGACACCCAAACGACTCCCAGTTTCTTAAAAGGCAGACTCATTTATTTCCGTTATGTGGGGTTTCCAAGAACACGTGGATGTAGCAGTAATCTACGTAGTACGTTCATTAGGTAAAGAGGTAGAATTACAGAACCGTCAAAGGGGAATGGAAAGCTGTAAAGAAATTTCGATAGAGAGATGAGCAGAAACTGGGTCTAGGAGGCATTAAACTTAACCAGATTTCGTCCATCCCTCTGAGACATCATGTCCAAGTCTGAGTTTCTTGAGAAAGTTGAGTCGAGACGAGATGCAGATCGAGTGAGAGAAGAAGGAGCAGAATTGAGGGATGTGAAGAAATATAGCGTTGAGTCGTCAGCGTATGAGTGCATTTAGTTATTTGTGAAAAAGGGGAAATCGTTGATTAGAAGGACAAAAAGTGTAGGTGACAGAACAGAACCTTAAGGGACACCTCTGTTGATGGAGGAAGAGCAGGAGACTGATCCATCAACAACCACGGAGATAGATCGGCCAGAGAGAAAGCTAAATATGAGAGAGCAAAGTGAGGGAGGGAAGCCAAAAGAATGGAGCTTAAGAGATGAGACCCCAATACCAAACCTAGTCGAAAGCTTTGGATAAGTCAAAGGCAACTACATAGGATTCCCCAAAATCTTTCAGGCATGATGACCAGACATTATGTAAGACAGGAAAGAACATCAACAGCGGATCTCGCCATACGGATGCCACACTGATGATCAGAGAAAAGACTGTAAGATTCAAAATGTCTTAGGATATGGGAGCTGAGGAGGGATTCAAAAACTTTGGAAATGGTAAATGTCAAAGCAACATGACGATAGTTCTAGGGGTTAGAACGGTTATCCTTCTTCGTGAATGAATCTTCCAACACATGCTCACAGGAAGAAGGAAAAGTTCTGAGTTTTAAACAAAAACGGAATAGACAAACAAGCACAGGTGCAAGTTCAGAGCCACACTCTTTCAACACACGGGTACGAATGCCATCAGGACTATAAGCCTTCCCTTTGTTCAGACAGAGAAGTGCTTTTCGGCCAGTCCGAAAAGAGATTACAGGGGGGGGGGGCATAGGATTATTAAGATCATCATGGGGTAAAGGAACGTTAGAGACTTCCAAGGCAGAGTTAGAGGAGAAACGGGAACCAAAGAGAGTCGCTTTGTCAACGTGAGAGACAGCTACAGTACCGTCAGAACGGAAAAGTGATAGAAAGGTAGAGTGCTAAAGACTAGAAAGATCTATCAGTGGATAACAAGGAAAGATTATCGCACTTTCTTGAAGTGAAGAAACGCTTTGCTTCATGGATAACGTATTTGCAATGATTACGGGCAGTAATAAATGATAAATGGGAGCCAGAGAGAGAGAATTTTTCCAAGCCCGATGTGCCTGATCCCTTGCCGGAACGGCTTCGAAACAGGAACGGTAGAACAACGGGTTGAAAGAAGAGGTCGTCTTGGAGGAATAGAGGATAAATGCTTCCATCCCCGCAATATTAACCTTTGCTATGCGTTTGGCAGAGACAGAAGCATCACCACATAAGAGACAACTCGACATTAATGAGTAAGAGATAATACACTTAATAAAATTGCACCTCATTTGAGTATGATTTCAAAGATACAGCATTGCGTCAGCTGTTTGACATGTGTATAGAAGAAGCTATATATATTATGACAAAGAATGACACTTATGAGAAAAGGAATTTCCATCCAAACACAGACATCAGTTGTGTATATGGTGAAAGTTGGAATGAGTAACTACAAAGTTATAAAATCTGTTGATGGCGTTCAGTGTCTCTGCTCTTTCAACAGCCAACATGTCCTCTCTTGTCGACTCAGAGTGACATCAGTTTGCGAAAAATTAACGTTGCGGTGAAATGGATAAAGCCCGCTGGCGAAAGGCCAGTGTAGCTTTACCTCGATATATATGACGATTCCTTACACTCTTTAGGATTCAGTGGTCCTCTGACCCATTAACACCGTCCTGATTGTGGAGAACATTAAGATGATATTTACCATGAGCACCTGACTGCTTTACTAACAATGTACGCGACTAGATTCTCCTTGAAAGCAAATGGTTCAGCGGTGGAAGGTGGTGATGTAACTCTACCCTACACCTCTGACCCACTATTTTCATTCATTGAATATGTCGTAAGCGGAGAACTTGGATGATCATAACAGAGTTGAGATGGATGTGCCTCATGAAAATGTGTATTCTTAAACGACAATGAAATCAGCCCGTCCCTTACCATGACTTCCATATAAATGATGATACTGGCATTACGGATGTCACTATTGAAAACAAAAACAGCGTTCGGCTACTGTATAGGTTTTCCCTGAAATGTCAAAAATACTTAATGTTCATCTTCCTTTTATTAAGCGACTTGGTCATCTGAGAGTCATAGACTCCAAATAGCTTCAACAATGTATGTGGCAACAAGGTCGGCTGACAGCTAAACAACAAAATGAAAGCTGCCAATGTGGTTCCTTCCACGGTACAAGGTGCGGAAGACAGAATCTGCTGTATGTGCACAACGATCAAACTACAAGAGATAAATCGTAATCCAGTAGTAGGCTGAATCACTTGTAATATAACGTGCTGACGTTGATATCATCTGTGTTGGGAGTTGCCAACAAATGAACTGCTCATAGAGATTTGAAAACTTGGAAGGTGTTCAGATCAAGGTAGGTATTTTTTTCCTCAGCAAACAGAACTAAATTTCTTTGATAAACGATGATGTAAAAATCAATGCGATATTGCAATCATATACTATTAAACAAATGGAGGAAATTTTGAGTTGATAGAGAGTGAGGTATTTTAAGTGTAGCACTTACAACTCCAGCAATTTTAAGTACAATAATCCTTCGATTTAACGGACCCCAATATAGCGGATTTTGGATGTAACGGACCGGGCAAATGATAATATATTAATTAATGATAATTGAAAAAACAAGAAAAATTAAAGTCTCAAACACCGCACCAAGCGCATTTCATATCGCACTTGTATTTGGAAGCGTGGGGTATACTCGTTTTGGTGATGTGGTGGGTGAGAGAAACATAGACTGAGAGGAAACACTACACTGATTCTAACGTTTCGACAGTTTTCATCACAGAATAAGTACAGAAGAACAGGACTCCACCTAATATACGAGTCGTCGTCGGCCTTCAACCCCCTGGGCACCTGGTGTGACCTCCCGAGGGGTTGCGCCCGGCGTTTGACCTTGCCGCCTCTGCCAAGTTCCCCCTTGCCGGCTGATCACTACCTTGTGGAGGTGAAGGTGAAGATTTTGTAGAGGTTTTCAAAAAAGAAGAGAGAATGTCGGGGAGAAGAGAGTGGTGAGGGCAAGTGAGCTTCGAAAAGAGACTTGTGTGAAGAAATATCGGGAGAGAATGAGTGTAGAGTGGCAAAAGGTGGGAGCAAGTGAAGTGAGGGGAGTGGGTGAGGAATGGGATGTATTCAGAGAAGCAGTGATGGCATGTGCAAGAGATGCATGTGGCATGAGAAAGGTGGGAGGTGGGCAGATTAGGAA
>JAYMFT010021355.1:0-16405 GCA_038088735.1 Panulirus argus
AAAATTATACCGATAAATCTTGCCTATAGATAGAATATGAGAACCTAATGTTATGTATCATATCCATTGAATTCGGATACACGTATGGAATCAAATGAAGGCAATTTAGCGACGAACAATTTAGGAATTGGTAATTCTGGATGATGTTCGAACACATCAACCGCCACCTCCGTCCTTACCGGTCACTGCGTGTTGGTAATTATGTTATGGTAGTTGTTTACCAAGTGACATCTAAATGCACTGTATTCTTAAAGTGAGCGGATAATGAAACACGGTACAAGACATTTACGTAATACACGATCCTGTACATGTGTCAAAGTCAGCGGATAACAAAGTTCATGTTCCTATGCAAACACTATCACCACCCCTTCCTCCCCCTTACTCCATATCCTCCGTGAGTTGGCCGAGTCTGTGACGTGTTGAACAGGTTGTGAACCTTGCCAATTTGATAGTAATACACTAACCTACCGCTAAGCCATGGAGCTCCGTTGCTACAACGCTACGGATAATGCCTTTATCTGTTTAATTTTGAATATCCGTACAACGTGGTATGGTTATTTATATTTAGTCTCTGATATTCTATCTCTGGTCAAAATTTGTCGGTATCATTTTTAATCACCCTATATATATATATATATATATATATATATATATACTCTAGCCTGAGGTACCCATTTTAACGACCAACCCCTCGGGTCTCCATTCTTCTCGTACTCTATTCTTCTTTCATCCTATATAGCCATGATTTGGGCATGTCTCTACTTGCACAGAGCTATGCTACCACGTTGTTACTGAGAATAACGTATGTTCCTGCTCGCTGACGGCAACTGTAGCTCATGCTCACTCTTAGGACTCCCCAAAATATGCCTCAGTATATCATTAGTGTCAAAATAACTCTCGAACAAGACCAAAATACCTGAGATTGATCTTTGCATCATAATGCTTTTCCTGTTATTAGTATGTAGCAGGCATCCACCTGCCATGGAAGTACTACCACCTGTATAGCGGGAGGGTTAGTGATGGTGACGTAGTGAGTCAACACCACTCTTCTAACACAGACAGATGACTTGAATATTAATGGAAATCCAGGTCCTGATCGTTTCTATCCACGAGTAATTAAAAACGTCAAACGCAAAATTGCCTAACCGTTAATCTATATTTTCAATAAATCTCTCCATGATAGAATAGTCCCACAGGACTGGGGACTGGCAGACGTCACTCCTGTATACAAAAAGGGAAGCTACGAATTGCCTGGTAGTTACCGTCTTATTAGCCTCACACCAATCATATGTAAACTTCTGGAGACGATTATACGTAATTATTAAAGATAAATTCGTAGCCTACCTGCAACAACACAATCTGATCAATAACACACAGCATGATCTCAGAAGGCGCAAATCACAATTTCAAAAACTTCTTTGAATTTCATCATAGATTATGCAATACCCAAGACAAGACAAAAGCAATAGATGTTATATTTCTGGACTTATAGAAAGCATTCGACAAAGTCCTCCAGGTTTAACTGATGCAAAAATTCCCGTCCTTGGGGATTACTCGTTGCATTGGAAATTAGATACAGGTCTAGTTACATGATAGGAAGTAGAGTCATAATGAATGGGGAATCATCACTGTGGTCACCCGTTACTAGTGGGGTCCCCCAGGGATCCGTTCTTGGGCCTGTACTTTTCATCATTTATATCAACGATATTGACGTAGGGCTGAATAGCTTTGTGTTCAAATCTGCAGATGACACAAAGATCGGCAGTGCCATATTAACTGGAGAAGATAGGCTAAGATTACAAGATCTAAATAAAATCACTGAATGGTTGAGAAAATAGTAAATGCCATTTAACGTCAATAAACGTCAGCTGCTTCAAGTGGCAAACCTCGACAAAAAATTCGATTATAAACTGAGAGGCCACAAGATAAAAGACACCCTTTGTGTGACTGATTTAGGGGCCACTGTCTCCAGTAAGTTCAAATTCTCCCAGCATTGTAATGAAGCTGATAAGAAAGCAAATAGTTTGTTGGAATTTATTTACAGAAACTTTACATACAAAAGCAAGGATGTGATATTGCCACTGTACCTAAGTCTAGTTAGACCACACCTTGAATACGTAGCGCAGTTTTGCCCCTTCCCCCCCTTACTTAAGCAAGCATCTTCTTGAATCAGAAGCAGTGCAGCGGAAAGCAAATGAATTGATTCCCTCCTTGCGTAACAAACCTTAAGAAGACAGATTGCGAAAATTAAACTTGCTATTCCTAAGCAAGAGGCGTCTCCGATGCAAATTAAGAAAAATGTTTTAAAATACTTAAGGATTAAACAATGATGTTATAGAAAATTTCATTATAGTAGCGCTAGCACTACCAACGAGACGACATGGACTAAAACTTAAACGTCTAGTTACTCTCCATGTCAGGATTGCTGTTCTTACTTTCTGTCTCATCAAAACGGGGCTACCGGGCTAGTCCTGCCATTTTCTCCGTACAAGCACCATACACTCATTCATACTTGCTTATTTTTTTTCACATAAGTTCTCTTGCCAGCTCCTGTCCACTCAGTCATTCTCTGGTATAATCATAACAGAGTCTAACAAATCTCTGGCCCCTAGTCCTCGGCATTAAGGGTTGCTATGAATCTCCCAGTTTCCGCCTGACTCTATTGCCAATGAGAGGGAAGGCTCTGGCAATGGTAGTACGGACCCCTCCCATGACCCTTATTCACTTCTGAATGATTCTTTCTCCATCTCCTCCCGGCGAACCATCTGCATTTAGCTAGCGCAAGATCTCCAGAGTATTTACCTAGATCAAAAGAGCTAGCGCATCTCCTTGAGTCCGAGGAGATTTGCTCGCATATTTCGTACCTGTCAAAACATCGAGACCTCTTCAATTTCTTATAAACCTGCCTTGGTGCAGCCTATCTCTAAGAATGGACACCACTGTAACCAATCCTTTTAACTATCACCCTACTGCCCATATTTCTGCTGTCTTCACCCTACTGCTCTAACTCCTGCTCTCTCTACCTTACGGCTCTCACTTTTGCTGTCTCCACGCTAGTGCCCTCACTTTTGCTGTCTCCACCTACTGCTCTCTCTTTTGCTGTCTCCACGCTACTGCTCTCACTTTTGCTGTCTCCACCTACTGCCCTTACCCTTTGCTGTCTAAACTCTACTGCTCTCACTTTTGCTGCCTCCACACTAATGCCCTCACTTTTGCTATCTTCACCCTACTGCTCTCACTTTTGCTCTCTCCACCCTACTGCCATCACTTTTACTGTGTCCACCCTACTGCTCTCTCTTTTGCTGTCTCCACCTACTGCCCTTACCCTTTGCTGTCTAAACCCTACTGCTCTCACTATTGTTGTCCCCACCCTACTGCTTTCACTTTTACTGTCTCCACCCTACTACTTTCTCTTTTGCTCTCTCCACCCTACTGGTCTTACCATTTGCTGTCTAAGCCCTACTGCTCTCACTATTGCTGTCTTCACTCTACTGCCCTCACTTCTGCTGTCTCCACCTTACTGCTCTCTCTTTTGCTGTCTCCACCCTGCTACCCTCAATTTTGCTCTCTTCACCCTACTGCTCTCACTTTTGCTGTCTTCACTCTACTGCCCTCACTTCTGCTGTCTCCACCTTACTGCTCTCTCTTTTGCTGTCTCCACCCTACTGTCCTCACTTTTGCTATCTTCACCCTACTGCTCTCACTTTTGCTGTCTCCACTCTACTGCCCTCACTTCTGCTGTCTCCACCATACTGCTCTCTCTTTTGCTGTCTTCTCCTACTGCCCCTACCCTTTGCTGTCTAAACTCTACTGCTCTCACTTTTACTGTCTCCACCCTACTGTCCTCACTTTTGCTATCTTCACTCTGCTGCCCTGACTTTTGCTCTTCCCACCCTACTGCCCTCACTTTTACTGTCTCCACCCAACTACGCTCTTTTTGCTGTCTCCACACTACTGCTCTCACATTTGCTGTCTCCACTCTACTGTTCTCACTTTTGCTGTTTCCATTCTGTTCCTCTCACTTTTGCTGCCTCCACCCTACTGCTCTCACTTCTGCTGTCTTCACGCTACTGCTCTCACCTTTGCCGTCTCCACTGCACTGCTTTCATTTCAGCTCTCTCCACCCAACTGCCCTCATCTTTGCTGTCTCCACTGTACTGCTTTCATTTCAGCTCTCTCCACCCTACTGCTCTCAGTTTTGCTCTCTCCACCCTACTTCTCTCACTTTTGTTGTCTCCATCCTTCTGCTCTCACTTTTGCTGCCTCCACTCTACTGCTCTCACCTTTGCTGTTTCCACTCTGTTCCTCTCTCTTTATTTGTGTCCACCCTAATGCTCTCACTTTTGCTCTTTCCATCCTACTGTTCTCACTTTTACTGTCTTCATCCTTCTGCTCTCACTTCTGTTGTCTAAAAGCTTCTGCTCTCACTTCGGCTTTCTTCACCCTACTGCTCTCAGTTTTGCTGTCTATACCCTACTGATCTAACCTTTGCTGTTTCCACTCTATTCCTCTCATTTTTGCTCTTTCCACCCTACTACTCTCACTTTTGCTGTCTCCTTCCTACTGCTTTCACTTTTACTGTCTCCCCCTACTGGTCTCACTTTTAATGTCTCCATCCTACTGCTCTAACCATTGCTGTTTCCACTATTCCTCTCACTTTTGCTTTCTCCACCCAGCTGCTCTCACCTTTGATGTTTCCATTCTATTCTTCTCACTTTTGCTGCCTCCACCCTACTGCTCCCACTTTAGATGTCTCTACCCCTACGTTCTCCTTTCTACTGTCTCTCCAAGGTCATTGAACTCTGTTTTGTTTTCTTTCTGGCACACTTAAAGTTGCTTTCCCCTTACTCTGATCATTAACAAGGCTTCAACAGGCTAGGTTTGCTGGTGGTCTTTCTTGTGTGACTCATCTCTGGCCCTCTTCTCTCACGGATTCGGATTCGAGTGGAAGTTTTGTCGTGGCTGCCGACGTCTTCAAAGCATCTGCCAGGCCGGGGCATAAATCTTTGCCTTCCTCTAGTTTTCCTGCTTCTGTCTGTTCCCTGTGCATAGCCTCCTACCCTGCCATGCCATTGGAATAGTCGTTGTTGAAGTGACGTCCCCATCCTGTCCTACCAATATCGGTGTTCCTCAGGATCCTATCGTATCGCTTACACTGTTCTCTCCATAAATGATCTCCTCTCTTCATTTCCAGCCCTATTCACTCTTAAGTTGATGATTCCATTTCACACAGCTCAACTTACTTTGCCTTCCCTCGTTCACTTTATCGTACTGAGTACGTTTTCTCTCAATTCGGACCTGCGCAACATCAGAAATGGAGAAGCAGTGACCTGGTCAGATTTAATTGTGCTAAAATGCAGTTCCTCTCTACAACTCCCTCTGTCACTCGTTTTCCCCTGTTCAATTCAAAACACCACAATTCAACCCTGTAATAAAACGAACATGTTAAACATAACCATAGCCTTCTGGACATCTTACATAATCAACGTCACAAAGTCTGCTTCCCTGCAGCTGGGAGTGTTGTAAAGTACCATAATCATTTTCTCGTGAGGAGCTGTTTCATGTCTGCAGGGGATTCACTGGCCCAGTTATGGCGGACTGCTTACATATCTGGTGTGGTTCTTCTGTCAAATATCTATTTGCAAGAATGGAATTAGATGCGTTTCGTCTCATCAGTTCCTCAAAGCAGCACCTCTGCAACCATCCCCTTCTGAACGTTGCTGATGTTACTGCCCCTCCTAACTCTCTCTCTCTCTCTCTCTCTCCCTGTTCGATAGGTATCATTTAGGTCACTGCTCTCACGAGTGGTCTGCATGTGGCCCCGCCACCGGGGCGTGGACCCAAGGCACGCATGCCACTCCTGCTTCCCACGGTCGCTGCCTGGAGACCAGCTGCTCGAGGAGTGGCTTCTGGGATACTTCCTGTCAGGTCTACCATCACTGTGAATCCCTGATCCAAGAGTCAGGTCTAGAAACAATGTGGAACCCTGATCTAAGAGTCAGATCTACAAAAATGTGGATCCCTGATCCAAGAGTCAGCTCTACAAACAATGTGATGCCCTGATCCAAGAGTCAGGTCTACATTCATTGTGAAACTCTGATCCAAGAGTCAGGTCTACAAACAATGTGGAGCCCTGATCCAAGAGTAAGGTCTACATACACTCTGAAGCCCTGATCCAAGAGTCAGGTTTACAAAATATTTGGATCCAAGAATAAGGTCTACAAGCACTGTGGATCCCTGAACCATGAGTTAGGTCTACAAATACTGTGCAGCCCTGATCCAAGAGTCAGGTCTACAAACATTGAGCAGCCCTGATCCAAGATTCAAGGGGTACAAACACTGTGGATCGCTGATCCAAGAGTCAGGTCTACAAACACTGTGCAGCACTGATCCAAGAGTCAGGTCTACAAACACTGTGGATCCCTGATCCAAGAATCAGGTCTACAAACACTGTGGATCCCTGATCCAAGAGTCAGGTTTACAAACAATGTGGATCGCTGATCGAAGAGTCAGGTCTACAAATAATGTGCAGCCCTGATCCAAGAGTCAGGTCTACAAACACTGTTGGATCCCTGATCCAAGAGTAAGGTCTACAAACACTATGCAGCTCGGATTCAAGAGTAAGGTGTGCAAACAATGTGGAGCCCTGATCTAAGAGTCAGGTCTACAAACTCTGTGGATCCCAGATCCAAGAATAATGTCTACAAGCACAGTGGATCCCTGATCCAAGAGTCAGGTGTACAAAATTGTGAAGCCCTGATCCAAGAGTCAGTTCTACAAGGAATGTGGAGCCCTAATCTAAGAGTCAGGTTTACATACACTATGGAATACAGATCCAAGAGTCAGGTCTACAAACAATGTGGATCACTGATCCAAGAGTCAGGTCTACAAACACTAGAGGATCCCAGATAAAGGAGTCAGGTCTACAAACACTGTGGAATCCTGATCCAAGAGTCAGGTCTATATACACTGTACAACCCTGATTTTAAGAGTCAGGTCTAAATACACTGTGGAGCCCTGATCCGAGGGTTAGGTCTAGAAAGCAAGGTGGATCCCTGATCCAAGAGTCAGGTCTACAAACCCTGTGCAGCCCTGAATTAAGAGTCAGGTCTACAAACAATGTGGAGTCTTGGTCCAAGAGTCAGTTCTATAGACACTGTGGATCACTGATTCAAGAGTTAAGTCTACAAACAATGTGGAACTCTGATCCAAGAGTTAGGTCTATATACACTGTGCAGCCCTGATCCAAGAGTCAGGTCTACAGACACTGTGGAGCCCTGATCCAGGGGTAAAGGTCTACAAACACTGTGGAACCCTGATCCAAGAGTCAGGTCTACATACACTCTGGAGCCCTGATCCAAAGTCATGTCTACAAACAATGTGGAGTCCTGATCAAAGAGTCAGTTTACAAAACTGCGGATCCTTGATCCAAGAGTCAGGTCTACAATGTGGAGCCCTGATCCAAGAGTCAGGTCTACATACATTGTGAAGCTCTGATCCAAGAGTCAGGTCTACAAACAGTCTAGAGCCCTAATCCAAGAGTCAGATCTACATACACTTTGGAGCCCTGGTCCAAGAATCAGGTCTAAAAACACTGTGGAGCCCTGATCCAAGAGTAGGGTCTACAAACACTGTGGATCCATGATCCAAGAGTCAGGTCTACAAACACTGTGGATCTCTGATCCAAGAGCCAGGTCTACATACACTGTGCAGCCCTGATCCAAGTGTCAGGTCTACATACAATGTGGATTCCTGATCCAAAAGTTAGGTCTACAAACACTGCGCAGCCCTGATCTAATAGTTAGGTCTACAATGTGGAGCCCTGATCCAAGAGTCAGGTCTACATACACTCAGGAGCCCTGATCCAAGAGTCAGGTTTACTAAGAATGTGGAGCCCAGATCCAAGAGTCATTTCTACATACACTGTGGAGCCCTCATCCAAGAGTTAGATCTACAAACTCGGTGTAGCCCTGATCCAAGAGTCAGGTTTACAAATAATGTGGAGCCCTGATCCAAGAATCAGGTCTACAAATGATGTGGAGCCCTGATCGAAGAGTCAGGTATACAAACAGTGTGAAGTCCTGATCCAAGGGTCAGGTCTATATAAACTCAGGAACCATGATCCAAGAGTCAGGTTTACAAACAATGTGGGGCCCAGATCCAAGAGTCAGGTCTACATACACTGTGGAGCCCTGATCCAAGAGTCAGGTTTGAAAACAATGTGGAGCCCTGATCCAAGAGCCAGGTCTACATACGCTGTGGAGCCCTGATCCAAGAATCAGGTCTACAAACAGTGTGGAACCCTGATCCAAGAGTCAGGTGTACAAACAATGTGGAGCCCTGATCCAAGAGTCTGGTGTACAAACAATGCGAAGCCCTAATCCAAGAGTCAGATCTACAAACACTGTGCAGCACTAATCCAAGTCAGGTCTACATACACTGTGGAGCCCTGATCCAAGAGTCAGATCTACATACACTGTGGATCCCTGATCCAGAAGTCAGGTGTACAAACAGTGTGGAGCTCTGATTAATTTCTACATTCGTTTTCCTTTACTAATTTTCTTTGCCTGTGCAAAGTTGGTCACTTTAAGAAAATGTAGGAATTACAAAATTAATATATTTGTTTGATAAACCGACCTTATGTTCATGGTTAATGCATAAAGTAATAGATAACATCTTACCATCAAGGTATTTTCAGGATGTCAATACATAAGAAAAGTTGAAGAATTTTTCAAAATTATGTAACATTTATTTCTTAATAAGTGAAAGGACACTAGTGCTACATGTGCCATGAGGCGCATCTCAGAATTTTTCAATCAGTGTATATTTAACTTCATCTCCCGCCTAAACAAGACAGCGTCATTGCCAGAACAGTTTGTGACACAAAGTCTTCTTTACCATAGACCATCATCAGTGTAGTGCTTAATTATATTAAAAATGACAAACAAAGCACCAGCTTTATTGTCCCGTAAAACCAAGTTTAAGAATGTGATTAAAATAATCAGGAATTAGTCGCCAAAACATAGAATGGATATCATGAAAATGAGAACCAGAGGAATATCTTTTTATTGCATAAGTAACAAGCCATCATTAATAACAGTTACTTCTTGTAGTTATATACGTAATACAAGTTATACAAGTAAAATCCAAAGACAGATCCACAAATGGTCAGTGTATATCACAGATATCATTGAGAGAGAAATTCTCAGAATGTTAGTGAAGTGTTCTTTACTCTGAGGAAGTTAGCAAAGGAAGCTCTCATAAGAATATCAAACAGTTATTGGCTAAGGAACAATTTCATGAGGTACCGAGTTTAGTACTACTTATCATAGTCTTGATATATGATTCTGTGGAGCGGAAGAGTTTGGCAGTAATCAGCTTGTTGTTCTTCATGGCAGAGGAAGTTAGCAAAGGAAGCTCTCATAAGAATATCAAACAGTTATTGGCTAAGGAACAATTTCTTGAGGTACCGAGTTTAGTACTTCTTGTCATAGTCTTGAAATATGATTCTGTAACTAAAGTTGGCAACGCCTAACTTGATGAGACTCATTTAGCTGTACTCTTACAGGCTGGAAGTGTGAGAGTATATCCTGGGCAGTGGTACTACACGCTGACCAACTTACCCTTCCTGACGCTAGCCTACACTGTAATACTAGGTGGTGCTTCAGGCTCCTTTTCAGGTACTGATGGAGCAATGGGAGCAGCTTCATAGGGAGGTGGCTGCTGCGGCGGACTACCAGTTGGTTCTGTCAGTTGCAGTACTGGCGCTTGTGTCTCATCGTCCTGTGATACGGAGTTACTGACTGGCTGCCAAGATATAACTGCCTCTGGTTCCTTCTCTTTGTCTTGTTTCTTCTTTCGACGGTGTGAGTAGTGTGTACCTGAGTCTGAAAGGAAGAGGAATCGTCAGTCAGATGTCTTATATCTACCTCTATTAATGATTTTAGAGAGGAGATCGTGACAAATGGGATGAAGAAGATAAAATGGTTTTATCGATTCAGAGAGAAGCAGGTATGATACTAGAAAATAAAACCTGTGTTGCATCTCAATATTTCAACAACCAAAAGCTTTAACAGAATTAAAAAAAAAAATTGATGATAAAAGGGATTTATGTCTTCAGCATGTATGTCACCAATTAATCATACGTAAGTTTTTAAAGCACCATACACCTACTCAAACCTTGCTTATTATTATTACCTCTTTTCACATTATTACTTTTGACAATTCCTGCCCACTCAGACACTTATAAGTATCACCATGACAGACACCGTCAAATCTATGGCCCCTAGTCTCCTGCATCATGGGGTGCTAAGAAACTCCGGGTTTCTGCCCGACTCTACTGCCAATGAGAGGGAGGGCTCTAGCAGTAGTAGTACCGGCCCCTCCCATGAACTTTCCCTCTCTTTCAGACCTTCCTCTTTTTCTGTTCACTATACCAACATTCGTGGACTCCCTAGCAACCTATCCTCAGTTGAACACCATCTGTTTGGTACCTCTCCTAATATCTTACTTCTGTCTGAGACACAATTGTCTACTGAAGTTCTCACTAATACCTTTTTCATATCTAACTATAACCTCCACTAACGTTTCCGGTACAAAGGTGGCGTTTGTGTTTATTCCAACATAAACACACCTGTTGCACACCTCAAGGACTTTGATGTTGCGTGGCTCAAGGTCTGTCTCCCTGCTACCACACTTTTTCTCTGTTTCGCCTATTGCTCTCCTAATTCTACAAATTTTAGATCCTTTTTCGAGTATCTACACTCTTGCCATGAGACTGTGACATCCTCTCACCCGCAAGCCGAGATCCTCTACCTCAGGGATTTCAACGTCAATCATAGGGAATGGTTGAATTGCTCCCATACAGATGTTCTCCATTCACAGAGATTTAGAGCAAATTATCTCCCATCCTACTCATATTCCTTACCGCTGGGACCACTCTCCAAATAATCTGGATTTGTTTTTCACCTCTAGTCCACCCTGCTGTTACACTACACAATCTTGCCCGCAGTTGGTTCATCTGATCACCCTCTCATAAATGTATCTATTCTAATGGCTCCTACCCCTCCAGCAGCCTCTTCTAAGAGTAAATACTGGCAGCACAACAAAGCTTACTGAAATAACTTACGTAACTTTTCTGACTTTCCTTGAATAAATTACGGTCTCTTATATGGTAATGCTTCTGTCTCCGCCAAACGCATAGTAGAGGATATTCTTGCTGGAATGAAAGGATTTATCCCTTCCTCCTCCAAGACGACCTCTTTATCCAATCCATGGTTCAACCGTTCCTGTTGTGAGGCCATTCAGGGATATCGGTTTAGATAAACTCTCCTTCCTCTTACTCCCATTCAGCTTTTATCATTGCCCGTAATCACTGTAAGCACGTTATCAGTGAGGCGAAGCGTTTCTTTATTCAAAGGAAGTGCGATAACCTCTCTTTGTCATTCATTGTAGGTCTTTCTGGTCTTTAGCTAAGAGCATCTCTAACAACTTCTGTCGCTCTACCTTCACTTCACTTTTCCGCTCTGACGGTACTATAACTCTCTCACGTAGACAAAGCAACACTCTTTGGTTCCCGTTTCTCCTCTAACTCCACTTTGAATGACTAACATTCCTTCACCCCCCTGATGCTTCTTACTAATCCTATGCCCCTTCCCGTAAACTCTTTTCGTACTCTCTAAAAAGCGCTTCTTTCTCTGGACGCAAGCAAGGCTTATGGTCCTAATGGCATCCATCACCCGTGTACTGAGTGTGCCTCTGAGCTTGCACCTGCGCTTGCTCGTCTGTTCCATTTCTGTTTAAAAACCAAAACTTTTTCTTCTCCTTGGAAACATACTTTGATACACTCCATCCTTAAGAAAGTTGACCGTTCTGACTCCTCTAACTATCGTCCTGTTGCTTTGATATCTTCCATTTCCAGAGTCATTGAATCCCTTCTCATCTCCCATAGCCTTAAACACCTCGAAAATCACAGTCTTCTCTCTGGTCACCAGTATGGGTTCCGCAAGGCGAGATCCACTGGTGATGTTCTTTACTATCTCACTAATGTATGGTCATCATTCCTGAAAGATTTTGGGGGGACAGATGTAGTTGCCCTTGACATATCTAACGCTTTTGACAGGGTGTGGCATCGGGGTCTCATCTCTAAGCTCCCCTCTTTTGACTTCCCTCCCTCACTTTGTTCCTTCATATCTAACTTCCTATCGGGCCGATCTATCTCTTGTTTTTATTGAGAGATCAGCCTTTCCACTTTTCCCATCAACAGCAGTGTCCCTCAAGTTTCTGTCCTGTCCCTTACACTTTTTCTCCCTTTTTTTCAAAGATTTCTTCTCCAAGAATGATCCAATGCACTCATACGCTGAAGACTCAGCACTGCATTCATCCACATCCTTCAGTTCTGTTCCCTCTTCTCTCACTCAATCTGCATCTCGTCTTGACACAGCCTCCTCAAATAACTCAGACTTGGATAGGATATCTCAGTGCGATACATAGAATTTTATTAAGTTTAATGCCTCCAAGTCCCAGTTTCTACCCATCTCTTTATCGAAAACTCCTCACAACTCTCGTCTCTCCTTTGACGGTTGTGTAATTCCATCTCTTGACTCAATGAACATACTTGGCATTACTGTAACATCCATTTTTTCTTGGAAACCCCACGTTACACGAATAGCTAAGCGTGCCTCTAAGAAACGGGGTGTCCTGTTTAAATGTCGAAACTTCTTCTGAAAAGTTGCTTCGTTTGTACAAGGGATTAATTCGCCCTTGTATGGAGTACTGCTTTCACATTTGGAGTGGTTCTAGCTCTGCATCCTTACTTGGCAGAGTAGAGTTGAAAGCGATCTGCCTTATATTGTTCAAGGCTAAATTCCAAACTTCATCCCCTTGCCCTACGCCACAGTGTTGGTTCAGTTTCCCTCTTCCATAGGTATTACTTTATTTTTTTTCTCCCGAGAGCTAGCTGCTTGTGTGCCCACACCACTAGCTAGACCATGCAATACTCGGCAAGCTGCTGCGTCACATGATTATTGTGTGTCCATCAGCAACTTAAGGGTGGGCCATTTGACTTTCTTAACACGTCGAAGTTCTGGAACTCTCTACCCTCTCGTATCTCTCCCATTAATTATGAACTGGCACATTTCAAAAGACAGGCTTTTCACTTTCTCAAAAATTCGTAAATACTTTCCCTTGTCCTTTCTTTTTCCATTTCATAACTCTCTCTATATTTCATTTAGGGCCCGGCCTTGATGTGGACTTTTGTCCGTGAGTGGAGCCTTCAACTTAAAAAGAAAAAGATAGGCAAACAGATAGATGCATATAAGGATAGGCAGATAGATAAATAGATAGATAGATAGATAAATAGACAGATAGATAGGTAGATAGAGAGATACTTTATCAACCAATGGCAGGAATTATACTGCAGTTAAGCAGGCGCTCATCATATCAGTACCATCATATATCATAATACTCATCAGCATTGACAAAGTAGCCTGTATGTGTGTCTGTCAGCTTCATATTTCCATGACCATGAAACAAAACTTGAGATGTTATATGTGTACTAAAGGGACCCCAGTGGTGTGCAACTAGGTATGATTGTAGTAAATTTGATGTGTGTGTGTGTGTGTGTGTGTGTGCTGTAACTTCTTGGCGGTGAAATCTAGAATACAGAAACTTTGTATGCATTCTATGGGGACCCCAAGCGTGTGCACATGGGTATCTTTTTCATATTTGGTGAAGAAAGTCTATTTCGCTTATTGAGAAGTGTAAACGATATACGTATATAGGAAAAAATGAAATATTGATTTCATCCCTAGCGAAGCCTGGTACATTAACAGGCTTTAACATGATCAGAAAATAAACTTCTTCCATGTACATGTAGAGCAAATTAATAAGCCAGAGTCAATTTTTGCTATAATGTTGCCAACAAAAAACTGATTATGAGTTAAAATTGTCTACGACAGGTGGACAGTCCACATACTTTCTACTTTCCTTGTACTTCCATTTCTAATCTTTTAAATTCTTCCGTCCATTCTTTTTCCTTACCTTCCTGTTTGTCCCTACGAAATCTCACTGAACTTTGACTGCCAACAACAACATTTGATGTCACTGGAGGTACATGATCAGCAACTTCGTTTTCTATTTCAAATGTTTTAACAGCGGAAACTGTTACAGAGCCATACTCGTACAGAAACACTGGGGTAAAAATATGAACAAATGGAGTACGTTGAAAGTTGGCAACTGTACATTTTATTACTATTTTTTTTTTGCTTAGCAAAATTTAGCGGTAAAGCTGGAACTGATTTTCTTTTTATGGTATTTGTTTCAATGTCATGCCTGCTTCACAAAGAGGATTGGAGTTTACATGAAAATAAACAAATGACATCGAGTTTAATCCTGTATAAGGCACTTTATTTCATTTTCTTTTTACACATGCGACGTAAATTATTTGCCAATATAGCCCTTTGATAGTTTAAAAGTAATTTGCATTTGGTTGTAACACATATTTCAAAATCTCTCTTCAGCATCAGAACAGATAATGGTATTTTTCACCTATCCATCTATCCGACCGAACTGTCAGGCTTTAGGAAAAAAAGAAGAAAAAAAAAAAGAACTACAGGCTTGGTAAGGCTGCCCACAACAAGTCAAACCGTTGAGTTTAAAAACAAGTTCTGGCCGTCCCCAAAACAAAATTAGGGCCAGAGAGGAAGGTAGATATGGAGGAGCATAGTGAGGGAGGGAAGCCAGAAGAGGAAAGATTAGAGATGAGACCCAAATGCCACACGTCAAGAGCAACTACATATGACTCCCCAAAATCTTTCAGGAATGATGACCAAGTATTAGAAAGACGGGAAAGAATATCACCAGTGGATCTCGCCTTATGGAACCCTACTGGTGATCAGAGAGAAGACTGTGCTTTTCGGGGTGTTTTCGGATATGGGAGTAAAGGAAGGATTCAAAGACTCTGGAAGTGGTAGATGTTAAAGCAATAGGACGATAGTTAGACGGGTCGGAACGGTCACCCTTCTTAGGGATGGGATGTATCAAAGCATGTTTCCAAGGAGAAGGAAAAGATTTGGTTTTTAAACAGAAACGAAACAGACGAGCAAGCGCAGTTGCAAGTTCAGAGACACTCTTTCAGTACACGGGGATGGATGTCATCAGAACCATAAGCTTTGCTTGTGTCCAGAGAAAGAAACGCTTTTTGGACAATCCAAAAAGAAACCAGGGAAGAGTCATAGGATTAGTAGGAGAAGCATTAAGGAATAAGGGAATGTTAGAGTCATCCAAGGTAAAGTTAGTTGAGAAACGGGAACCGAAGAGAGTTGCTTTGTCAACGGGAGAGACAGATATAGTATTGTCAAGACGGAAAAGTAAAGGAAAGGTAAAGAGACAGAAGTTGTTAAAGATGCCATTAGCTAAAGACCAGAAAGACCTATCAGTTGATGACGAGGACAGGATATCGCACTCCCTTTGAATAAAGGAACGCTTCGCCTGACGGATAACGCGTTTGCAACGATTATGGGCAGTGATAAAAACTGAATGGGAGCCAGAGGTATGAGTTTTTCCAAGCCCGATATGTATGATCCTTTATCTGAATGACCTCAGAACAGGAACGGTTGAACCATGGATTGGATGAAGTAGTCGTGGAGGAAGAGGTGATAAATGCATCCATTCCCGCAAGAATAACCTCTGTTATGCGTTTGGCGGAGACAGAAAAATCACCACATAAGAGACAATAACTTACCAGCGGATGGCCAGAAAAGAAGTTATTTAAGTCATTCAAGTTAGCTTTATTCAGGAGCCAGTAATTACACTAAGAGGGGGATGCTGGAGTTAGAGGTAACGTTAGAATACATACATTTATGAGAGTATGATCAGATGAACCAATTTGGGTTGAGATTGTGTATTTACAGCGAGCGAACTAGAAGTAAAAAAAAAAATCCAGAATATTAGGAGAGTGGTCATAGCGGTCAGGTATATGGGTAGCTTCAGTCCCTCCACCATCCATATGGTAGGAATTCAACCATTCCCTATGGTGAATGTTGAAATCCCAGAGGTAGAGGATCTCGGCTTGTGGGGGAGAGGATGTCACAGTCTCATGGCAGGAGTTTAAACAGTTGAAGGATATAAAGTGTGTAGAATTAGGAGAGCAATATTCGAAAGAGAGCACATGTGTGATAGTAGGAAAGCAGACGTTGAGCCACATAACACCAAAGTTTGGAGACTCAAGGTCCTTGAGGCGTGCAACTATTGTGTTTATGTTGGAATAAATACAAATATCACCTTTGAATCGGAATCGTGATTCAGAGAGAAGTAAGATACTAGAAGAAGTACTAGACAGATGGTGTTCAACTGAAGAGAGGTTACTAGAGAGACCACGAATGTTGGTATAGTGAATAGAAAAAGA
>JAYMFT010021365.1:0-16405 GCA_038088735.1 Panulirus argus
CCCTCCACTCACGTTTGCGGCAGGTGATCGATGTTGATGGTGGGTGGACTAAATATTAATGGGTGTCTTTTGTATTATTACGTTAGTTAACTTATATCAGTAAATATATGTGTATCGGTGTCTTCATTTTACTCTCTATATCATCACATTTAAAGTATAACCTCTGGAGGAAAAAAAAAAGAACATACATACCGAGGGCTAGTCAGTCTTCCCATTGATAACATAAGCCTAAACATCAATGCCATGATTAATCTATGACCTAACAGGCACCACATGTCTAAATGAGCGGGAATGATCATCGGGCATGCCCTAGAAGTGACGTCAGGAAGCCAAACTACTGGCTTATCAACCAGTTTGCAGGTATATTGCCAGCATCTTGACTTCACTCCTCGGGCACGCCCGCTGAATCATAATAGCTCGCCTGGACATGGCTTAATACGCATGACACATTCCCTTTGCATTTCTCTTCACACACTTCCCTTCCCCTCTACCCACCATTCTTTACGCGTTTCACTTCCCCTTCACACTTATTTTGCTCTCCGTACACTTTACAAACACACACTTCTTCTCTTGCTTTTACTCGCTCCACTTGATTTCCTACTGTTTCCACTGCGATGTTCGTCACATAATGGCATCTTTTCTGGCTCATCGTCCACATGCCACACGAGTATTACAATTTCCTTTTATATTGATTAAAAACTTTGTTTCGAAATCAACATTTTAACGAAATGAATATATTAGGTTTGTCTGTCTTTATATATAATCTCATGTGAACATATATATTCATATTTATAAATATTTATATATTTATACATATCACCTACCCTGACTCTTCTCTGCTGCGGAACTGAATTTTATAAAAAAAAACAACCTCGCTGTGTCACCTTAGCCAATATGAAGTTGATAGTGTGTTTGTCTATTTCATAACATAGAACACTGCTTCACGCATTTCTGAACTCATCAGAATACAATATACACTTTTTGCCATGTGATTCAAAGCAGTTTACATTGAGCTTGTATTGTAGTGTGGCCAGACCGAGATTAGCAAACAGCTGACAGCCTTGTCCACTAGTTTAGTTACTGGCCGGGGTGGGGTAGTAGTGGGTGTAGATGTGTAGGGGTGGGGTGGGTGGGGGATTAGGTGGGTAGGGAGTTGCTGACATGGTCCACGATTATCTACAGCTGAAGGTCGATACCCGCTGTACTATCGTTCCCCACTACATGCATCACTGTTCTGTCCAATCTACGTCAAACCTTAAACCTGCTGTTAATTCTTATATCCCACTACTCAGCTCACGGCTGAGTAGTACCACTCACCGTAAAACTCGGTAATGATCCTCATAACCTTATAGCCCAATATTTACCCTAGCTTATCATCATAGACTGCTGAACCTCGGATATCAGTGATCCTTGCAACCTACAGCTGATACTCGCAGCCCACTGTTAAAATTCACAATCTACCACTGAACAGTACAGCCGACGAATCATACCTCATAACTCAGATATAATACTCACATTCCATTAAGAACGTTCGCACCCACGACTCATCATCATAACCTCATAACCACCGTTGACCTTTACACGACAACTAACATACACAACTCGCCAGTGTCTCTTTAACCCACTGTTGACGCATCCAACACGACCGTTCTATAACTCTAAACCAACCACTGACCCGTTACGTCTCGCCACTGACCCCTACAAATCCACCACTGGGAATAACAAAATGGCCACTGGTCATCACAACCCCATCCTCACAACCCTCACAACTGATCCTCGGAACTTATCAGCGATCCCCAAAGCCCGTGAATGATCTTCCTATTCACGTCAAACACTTGCAACCCAGACGCTAACTCTCGCAAACACTGGTGTTCATGAGCCAACATTAAAACACACGGGTTCGAACACTCCACCTCACAAACCAACAGCAAACCTCACAAACCACGCGTGATCCTTTCACCCTAACAATGACATCCTCACAGGACACCACTAGCGATCATGCATAATGAGAGAGCGTTTGTGGTCTCAGCATCTGAAGACATCTGAAGAGGGTGTTGAAGATTTTATCTGTTGATTGATGTAGCTTGACAATGACGATCTTGAGTGACCCAAGCAGCTGATAGGTCTAAAGCCCAAACAACCAACCAATCAGCCGACCAACCGAACCACCACAGTCCACAAGTGGCACTCATATTCCGCTGTCAACCCCAACTGTCCATCACTGATCCTAAAATCTTGCTGCTGGCTTTCTCTCCATACGAGTAGCCATCACAGTAACCCACTTCTCTTCCTTACAGCTTCGCAGCTTATCCGTGACTCACATCAGCCAACAACCAACTACCGAAATCAGAGCCCACAACACTAGACCTCATAATCCACCACTTCAACCCACACTCCACCGCTCACGTATATGTCAAGTAATTAACACTCGTAGCAGATGGTTGACATTCGTAATCAGCGACTGGAATTCGGAGAAAAACAAGTTATCAGTGTTCGTAGTTAATGACTGAGGAACTTAATCAATTGCTAACCATGACAGTTAGATACTGATGCTTACAAGTTATCATTTACTGTCACATGCAATAGCAAGCCTTTACAACTAAGTACTGAGAATAACAACACACAGTTGACATCTTTGGTCCTCACAACCAATCCTTGACCCCTCACAACACTCCATTGACCTTCCATCTCAACCACTATTAACATTATATGCCACTATTAAGCTTTACAACCCACAACTGACCTAACAACCCCTTGTAACTGAACCTCGACCTTCACAACACGTCCGTCCTTCTATCCAATCATCGGTATTAATAACGCTCGATCATTGACCACAAGCCCTCACAAAAGGTTAATATGATTTTAAAACTCTCGCCACAAAACGGGGTTTTCACAGAGTGCCATTTACAATTTACAGCTGCGCTTCACATCCCAGGAAAAGTGCTGTCTCTCACACCCTACCGTACATGTTCATAATTCTCGCTCAGTATTGCCGGAACGATAGAGATATTACTGGGTTGTCGTAATCCGTCCCTGACCCCTTTTGGATCCCATCACAAACACCAAGTCATTACCATAAACACAACTCGCTGTCGTTCGTCCGGCTCGAGGTGACACCACGAGTGAAAAGTTACCTTTGGCGAGGGTGTATCGTAGGGAGTACAGTCTCGTCTAAAGAACTAATTACTCCAAAGAAGTCTAATACATTTCCCTGCTACTAGAAGTAGCTCAGCTTTGGACTGCAGGAGACTCCAGAAAGATCCTAGTTAATACTACGATTCTTTCCTAGAAATTGGTCGTGGGGTAATTATAGATAATATATATATATATATATATATATATATATATATATATATATATATATGATTTTGCAAGATTTTACTGACTTCTGCTTAAGGTTAACCATCAGTGACAAGTCACCTTTCGCCTGATTTTATCATCGACTCTTGACCAAACAGAGGACATTCTCAGCAAAGAACGTCTCTCTTTAAAGGCATTTATCCTGTGTCTGGTAATGAGTGTAGGGCAGCCTTGGTGCCACAAGAGCCTCTGAGAAAGCGAGTGTTGCGGTACCTCCACGACGCTCTCAGAAAGGGATCCTGGGGTAATCATGAAATATATATATATATATCTTTCATCATTACGTTTTCTTTTTTCACTGAAGTCCACAGCATTCTTCCGGTTGTTAACTCTTCTTGAAAAATTTTCTGTGTATGTCAAGGCTATTTTTTTTTTTTTTTTATTTCAGAACCATGAGTAAAAATACCTCTTCCATAGTTATCCATGATCTATCGAATTTTGCGCAGGAAAATTATCGAGAGCTATCTGGGGTCAGGTGACGAGACCTTACTCAGTTGCCAGAGTCTCTCTTATCTTCTTGGATGGAGGTGACGCTGCAGAGGGATGGTTAGTCAACACGCCGTCGGATAGGCTGACCGTCGAACAGGGGAACTCTGGCCATAATGTTCGACTGTATCTTGATGGATTGGACTCCGTCACATATGTATGTTAGCAGCTCTCAGCACTTATTAAGGGCTGCTTATCCGTGTCTGAGGCGCTGATAGAGATGAATCTTTTCATAATATTATATAGTTAGGGATCACCATAGTATAGTTCAGCTGATGGTTCTGCTTTGTTGCTCCTTTGTTGAAGTGGTTAGTGACGAGTCGTCCAAGGTGCACTTGGTTTTTGCAGTATAGTGTAGCAAATGTTTTGGGACTGACAGGTTTTCCAGTCTCAGCGGTATTGGGAAACTACTTTAGTTTAGGCTAGAATTTAGTAAAAGACTCTCTTTCTCTCTCTCTCTCTCTCTTTCTCGGTACAATGCTCCTCTTGTCTCTTTGAGGGTTGGTGACGACCACGCAGTGAGCCGGTACTTTAGTGGATGTCAAGTTCACCTCTCTAGACTAGTTCTTCAAAGACCAAGATTTTCCTGCCGTGAGTGTCACGCGCTAGCCCTACTTTTTGGCATAAAATTGTCATAAGTGCTCTTGCACGAACACTGACATAGATTTTTGCACAAACACACACACACACACACACACACACACACACACACACACACACACACACACCAGTGAGCAGCTGTTTTAAAGCTGTACTCCCAGGTGAAAGGGCTGCCTTCCCCTGGCGTTCGGATACCGGCTCCTTCCCCAACAATCGGGGGAGCCACCTCGCCTCATGCATTTCAGGAGGGAGAAAGAGAAGTGCTGTGACAAAATGTGGTCTTGGGAGAGGCAGCTGCAGTGTGTCTGCCCACCAAGAAACCGCCGGTCGGCGGAGACGATGCTTTGAGGCGGCGCGCGGTTGAAGCGTGCACCTGAGGGTTTTTGTTCGGAACCCCCGCGAGCGCCGGTGCCGTTTCAACCGTCACGAAAAAAAGGATATTTGGTCATTCCTGCCCTGGGATTGGGAGCGGAAATCGACATCACTGCGGGCAGGAACTGCTGGGAATATCACACTGCTTTAGTGAGGTCTTCGGTCATCCGTTGGATGCTGTGTCCGGGGTGATCTACCATCGAAATCGGGTCTTTGGCTCACGTTGAGGAAGACCCGCAAGCAGGCAGGCAGGCATTTGGTCCGTATCATCGTTGATCTTTGTCTAAAGTCTTGACGAATCTGCCCGCTTAGTGTGTGTCCCGTTTCAGTAAAGCCCTTCGTGCAGACTCCAAGCTTTGCGAAGGACATTTTGTGAAAACTTACGACTTCCGCCGGAGCCACGCGACGATAGTTTATTGATTTTGATATCCAAAGTGTCATGTGGGGGACATCGTGGTCCGCACCAGGGACTCCTTGAGATGAGGCAGTGTTCCCAACTCGGCTGAACATTTTCGGATGTTCATAATAATGAATAGGTGCTGAGTGGTGCATACAGGAAATACACATTCGATCATAAGTAAGATACCCTATGGTTGAGGAGAAGAGATAAAATGATTCTTCATCTGCCTGAACTTATTATTAACATGTTAGTTTACTGGACACGAATTAATCAGAAGGTTAAAAAGAAGTAAAATTTTGTAATACTGCCATCACTGGCGCGTTGAAACTATACAAGGTTGATATGTGTTTAGAGGTGATGCTGTCAGGGTTTGTGAGCCCTTACTTCAGAGCTCCACCTGCCCACAGGTCCAATCTACCTTAGGGTCTGCAATCCCTATAAGGGAGACAGGCAAATGCTATTGCCCGAGGAGTCGCATGCAGATGATTTAAACTTAATATGACACTTGGTATGAGGAGTTTAAACCCTGAAATAGAGTAGGTCCGAAATGTGTTTTAAGAGGGAAAATATGTCACCTCAATTTAAGGGAAAGGAGACTTTGTTTGGGGAGAAGCAGTCGAAATGTAGACTTTTGGTTGAGTAAATGTCGTCCAGGCAAAGTCGTGGCTGTTGAATATTCTAGTCATACGTTGATTATGGAAAAATACAAACGTTTGATAGTAAAATATACATGAGAATTATCCTAAGACAAGAGGCTGGCACATAAAAGATAAATATTCTTTCACGGGTTTGGAAAAAGAAAATACAAGGTCACAAACGTGAATGGAAATCCTGGACACAGACAGGTATCCAGCTGCCTCAGTTGAGGGGTGGTACGTCTGGCTACACACACACACACACACACACACACACACACACACACACAGTGCCTGTGGCTTAAGCCGACCCTTCTCCTGCGTGAGGAATGGTCGGGAGGAAGGAGAGAGAGAGAGAGAGAGAGAGAGAGAGAGAGACGGTGAAGTTCGAGTGAGGAAGTAAGAAAGAGAGAGTGGGACAGAAAGGAGGCGGTGAGAGAAAGAGATCCCAAATGGCTCCAGTGAGGGAAATGAACGGAGAGACGAATGTCAGGAGAACGTGGTAATGTGACATCGGGGTAAAGCTGGTATACAGCTATGAGCAAGTGGCGAGATGGAATGTTGTTCGTGTGTGAGAAAAGGAAAGTAAATGACGAGTGATGGCGGAAAGTGCCGCCCTCAGGGTAGGTAATGGCACATGAAGCCTTGCTTAAATTCGGTGGAAAATAATCTTCAAGATGAGTATCAGAGATTGAGAGGAAGAAAATGGGTGGTGCATGTTTAGGGAAGAAGATATAAAGAGCAGTGTGTGTGTGTGTGTGTGTGTGAAATAACGTTGAATAGGGTGTAACAGCAAGAGGCTGCTTGCCGTTTGACCGACTTTGTGTCCATAAAGTGGACCTTCGTCATGCTGTTATACTGAGTAATGTGCCGGTCTTATGTTACCATGGAAAATGGTCGTAGCAACATGGTTATGGACACAAGTAGTGACACGTAGTCACAGCGAAATGGTAACGTATGCCGTACAGTGTCACTCAGTATATAACACCTTTGGACCTCTTCACAGTCCTTCGGTGTGACGCTACAGATAAAGCCGAAACGAAGCTAGACTTCCCTCACCACTGGCTGGCTCTGGAAGCGCGCAAGGGCATGGGCCCCCGATACACAGGGGGACGTTTGCATGAGGTATTAGGAGACGCTTCTTCAGGGAGACTGAAGACTAGCATTGCCCAAGAGGACATTATAATGAGTCTCAGCTTCGCGAATAACGGGATAGTTCGTGGAATGCAAAAGGCCTCATAGTTTTCGTAGAAGTTCTGGTTCGCTTACACCAGGGTTATCTACACACACACACACACACACACACACTCACTCACTCACTCACTCACTCACTCACTCACTCTCTCTCTCTCTCTCTCCTCGAGGAAACAGTCTCAACACACACATGACTTTTCCGCCTGGGAACGCCGCCGTTAGCGGTGTTCTCTATGGCTCAAACTCAGGCCGCTCCACACCCGGCTGGACTCGCACCGCCATTGCGAGGGGCATTAAGAAACACAAGATCACCCTCCTCCATTAGGCGCCAGAGAACACTTCGGCCTCAAGTGTGGCTTTGCTCTGGAGTTTGTTTAGTGTAACAGCTAAACTGTGGAGAGAGGACTGTACACACGGCCTGGGTAATAGCCTCTAGGTTGGGAAGACAGCAGCCAACCCCCAGCACGAGGAAGATTCATATAAATTTGCTGTCAGGTGTGTGAGTGTGTGTAAGTGCGTGTGAGTGTGAGTGCGTGTGTGTGTGCGTGTGTGCGCGCGTATGTGTGTGTGTGTTACCGCACTCCTTCCGCATAAGGTTACACACCACAAGCGAAAAAAGTCACCTTCAGCGGGGTTGTATCACTGGAAGTGCAGTTGCGTCAGAGAACTCACTCCAAAGGAGACCATCATGCCCCAGCTACTGATAGTAGCATAACCATGGAGTTGCTAGAGCTTCTGGAGAGAGTTCCTGGGTAACACAACTGTTTCTTAGAAAGAGGTCCTGAGGTAGTTTTGAAAGATGAAATTTCAGAACCGAGTTATCTTCCATAGTTAGTTATCTTCCCTCATGAACTGAGCGTCAAAATAATACAAAGGAATTGAAGCAGCAGCATACCACTACACTAGGTCTTTTCGAGGCTGTTTGTGATAGTGGAAGGTATCAGAAACTCACAGAGCAGTGTGGCAAAAGTTAGAGGGCATGCAGATAATTCAAAGAGAATTACCTGCAAATTGTAATTTTGACTATAGAAGCGCAAACAATGGAAATCGTGAACTTGAAGCGAAGTATTTAATCAAGTCTTTTCTTTAACATATCTATAGTACTGCTTTCAATCACTCTACTTGGCTTAAAAACTGCTGATTGGAGTTACATTTTCTTGTTAAACCTGTTGGAGAAAAAGTACTTCGCCTCATCCGAGGTACCATTCCTACATGTCATGATGAATGGCAACACCGACGGTTACCTAACCTCCATGTGTGCACGCAATTGGTGAATGTCGTCAACGTTACAAAACTGGAGTCGTCAACACATTGTTGCACCGAGCGCACACGACAGCGGCTAAGTGGCTCATCTTCCACAGAGAAACACAGCTGATCAAACAGACCCTCATCAACAACGGCTACAAGAACTAACTTCGACCTCGACAGACAACTAGAATACTTCAAGCGAGACAGACGTACCGTCGCCTGTTTGTATGATTATTTCTAGCTATAGGCATGGCTGCCTCTCTGTCTATCCATTTTGTGTATTCTTCTCTCCCCAGCGAAGGAACGCACAGAGAATTGAGGTGTCCTTTGGGCGACACCTACACAGGATACCGGGCAAGGGTAAATATTATTCTATGAAGCAGTGGTCATCTCTCACGACTTTTGGAGCCTTGTGCAACCGGGTGTCCTTGTGAACATACATAAGGCTACAAAAATAGTAAATTCTAATATATATACCACCAAACCATCTTGTGATAATATTACGAGCCTGGCTGGGTCTTGTTTGACATTATGTGATCCAACAAGATTCTGAGGGGTTTAACGTGAGATATTTTATCACAGATGAATGATATATTAAATGAATCATATTTGAGAGAAATCAGAAGTATGTGATGCTGATATGCATTTGTTGCAGTATTGCAAACGATACATCCTAAGGCCAAGCAGCAGAAATTGCATAAACAGCGGCAGAGGGTAAACACGCGTCCTGGGATCGTTTGAAATAAAGATGAAACGACTTTTCCCAAGACAAAGCGACCTGTCTCGCCTTCAGGAGGTTTTGGCCTGTTTTGCTGTGGAATATTGCATTAGAACGTCTGTTCAGTAAGCAAACAGGGAGAAATGGACTAAACACACACACACACACACACACACACACGGAATAGGATGACATATAAAGACGTAAAATGAAGTGATCTACATATACACAAGTTGGGGACAGTATACACACATATTACAGGGAATGATACACACATATACGAGGAGTCGTAACTTTTAAATACGGACGGACAAATCACGTCCGAATGCATGCAACTTTACTAAGTTAAAGGATCACCAGGGACTTGCATAATCGGTGCGAATTTCAAATCTGTGACTGATGTCAGCGCAACGCGACACAATTGGGTAGACGATTGAGCTTCTTGGGTTTACGCATCTAACCATTAGTATACCTTTTGTGGTTGTACCGTATCCAGACACAGTGACTTTGATGTGTACTCGATGCTGTTATATGTGTATGGATTTGACTGGAAACGCCAGTGTATTATGGAATAAGGTATGTTTGTGGTTTTAGTCGAGGCGCACTGGTCTGAAGGTTTCATTATCGTGCCCTGGCAACCTAACGGTCCACACGCGTCCGATTTCGTGTATAATATGATACGCGTAGGAAACAATTGTCAGTAATATTGAATAGCCAAATATGCAGGCAGTAATGACGAATACTGTCAATTATAGTCGATTTTGAGTTTCAAAGAATATATACTGTCGCAGACAGCCGTTTTGTTAATTTATAAGGTCGCTGATTAAAGTTAAAAAGGGCCCGAGCACTACCCTCCGCGGAGCAAAGTAGTGCACTCAGCTCATCCACTATATTATAATTACAAAATATCTACGCCGTAAACTGACATACCATAACACATAGGTTACCTTGTACCCTTATTTCTTAGATTATTATCTGCAAAATATATGACATTGCAATATTGATAGTTATTGCTGGTGGCGGATTAATTGACAGCAGATGAATGGCGGGAGAAGGCGGGAAAGCTGAATGTTTGCAGCCGACGTCCGAACTTGCCTCTTCATTCTCTACCCGTTGCACTATGCTCCAGCCATATTGCCATCAGTATCATTTTTTTTTCAAGTGATTCTTACTAAAACATTGATAATAATGACACTCCTCAACTTCCAATCATTCTCATGCTCTCACCCATTCATCCACACGCTCCCATGGTAAATGCATAATATATAAACTTAGAATCAAGATTGATGCCTTATTACCTCACCACAAATCACTATATATGGTATGTCGGTATGTCGTTACTTAGCTCGGTGACCTCTCTCTCTCTCTCTCTCTGGACGTTAGAGCTAAATTTTTTATTAACAAAAATAGCTGTCTGCGACAGCGTTTATTCTCCGAAACTAAATTCGACTATAATTGACGGTATTCGTCATTACTGCCTTGCATATTTCGCCATTCGAATAATACTGACAACTGCTTCCTACGCACATCCTATTGTGCACGGAATCGGACGCACTGTAGACCGGTAGGCTGCCAGGGCACGATAATGAAATCCTCAGACTCGTGCACTGCGACTAGAGTTAATGTCTGGCTCATAGCCTGTGTTATAGTGAGAGATGAATGTTTAGTTTCTCAAGGGAATTGAAGATTAAGCTGTCATGTTTTTTTCCAGTGTGATGAATAGAAAAATCCTACTGTAGATTTTGTGTACGTATTTACATGAAGCATTTGTGTTATTTAATCTCTATTTGCCAACATAGCTCTGACTTCTGTCTGAAAAATCATTTAGAACAAGGCCCAAGGAAGTACAGCACTCTTACGTAAAGCTTCGTTTCCTGCACGAAGAAGCCGTCAAGCAGGCAGTGACATTCGACTTGCCTTGTCCCCTTGAGCAGGTTAGCCACGAGACTTGGCTGGTTCGTATCCCAGACCTGAAAAGTCACTCGCGAAGCAAGCAACGTTTCTTAGGAAGAATTACGTGACATTCTGGGTGCAATCGCGGGATGAAACGAGAAAATAGTGTACAGTCAGTCAGTATGTTGAGAACGAGAGTGGACATAGCTTCGTCTAGGGTACGGTTCAGTGCTTTGTTGACTTGGGGAAATGTTGTCCCAGTGGCTGTTCGTGACGAGATAATCTGAACAGTAACCTCATTTTTACTGATTGGTTCACACACCCGATGTTGTTCTACCAAACCTTCAATGTTGCGAAGTTCTTTCGACAAATTGATTAGAGGAGGAATTAAAAACACAGTTAGGAGCATTGAAATAAAAGGGCAAAATGACATGATTCAGAAATTCATTGCCACTGTACCCCGCTTACAAGGTTCTCTCAGTATCGTGATTATTACTCCTTTACGCATTTAAGTGTGACTGATAATCCTAATGTGAGAATGAAGTTTGACTAGGGAACATATGTCTTGAGGAAATGGAAGGTTCACTGATGGCACTGACATAGCCTAGTTATGTTGGGAGATATACGTTTTCTTCAGTGCTCTTTGAGGTTACCAAACATTGAAGCAAAACCGTATTCCAAAAGGAATATACACGCTGTCTGTTTACTATAGTAATCAAAAGTTTATAGAGTTATTAACAAATGTATTGTTAGTCAAAACTACGTAGAGAACCTGATGAATAACAGTTACCTTTTTGCATCTCGTCTTCTGGATTCACTATTGTTGATGGTGATAGTCGTGCGAGGTTTGCGCCTGGTGCGCGCGTTTGACAACCCGTCCTCGCGAGATACCGTTTTCGTTATTTTCAGTTTACGTAACTTCGTGGAGCGGCTGCTCAACAAGTCATAATAGCTGGGTTATGGAACGTGATCGCTTCCTACGTCGTTCAAAAACGGTCGCTTTGATAACTCGGGGATAATTACACGACCTCTCCCTCAGGCTGGCCTTGGGAAATGAAGATAACACGAGGAAAAACGAGTTGAAAGATCTCGTTTTAGAGTGAGAGAGAAAAGGAAAAAATATATATAGCCTCAGGGAGCTAACTTCCTTTAATAACGGGGAATCCTAGAAGGGAGAAGGGAAACGTTACCCCCTGAGGTCTGCCTCTCTCTCTCTCTCTCTCTCTCTCTCTCTCTCTCTCTCTCTTTCGACACTGGGAGCTAACAAAGAGGCTCGCAGCCGTCCATTACCTGTCCGACGGGCCTGTCGGGGGAAAAATTCGGCGCCTTCATGGGTCCGTGTCTCTCCAGCGGTCAGGTCGTCCAGATATAAGGAGAGAGAAAAAAGATGAAAGAGAGAGAGAGAGGCAGATAATTAGCCCAAGCGCGCTATTGCACCAGACCGCTTCGTTGGGGGAATAATGCAGTCCCAACCGCAACATGCACAGTGCCCTTAGAGGAACACATCATGGCTGTCTTTCCCTACAGCAGAACATGGCCGTCTCTACAGCAAGCAGCATATCTCTGTCTACAGAGCAGCGGACGGAACCCCTACATCAGCACATGTCTGTCTCTAGAGCAACACATGTCTAGCTCTAGACCAGCACACGTGGACACCCCATCTGTAGCTCAGGTCTGTCTGTCTCTACAGTAGAACACGACATACCTTACAACAGTACATGGCTGTTTCTACAGCAGGACACGACACCCCCGTAGAATCTCATAGAAGCCGCTATATCAGCTCAGACACGTCTGTGCAGCTGCATACGTCTACGTTTACAATTGCTCGAGGCAGTACTTAAAAAGCGAAACTCCATGGTCCTTCCCTACAGGAGGACACTGGGGAATTTGGTGTAGCAGCAGGTGACTACGATGAGACCAGCTTACAGAAGCCTACATCAGCAGACGTAGGTGTCGATGAAGCAGGAGCATATGGCTGCTGATACAGCAGGAAGTATATCCACCTTGACAGCAGCACAGAGCTACACCTACATCATAGAGCCAGACCTCCAGTAATATACGCCAAGCCCTAAGGTACATCAACGCTGCGTGTATAACCACACATGGCCATTCCTGCCGAAGGAGAGGTAAATCTACATCATGATCACGGCCGCCATTGCTCCACTACAAGGCCACACTTAAAGCAGAGCGCGACCATATCTACATCAGTATATCCCTACCCTTCTAACACCACACGGCTACAATGAAAAAGCATTTACTGCCCCAAGCATATCTACAGGATACGCACAGAGCCGACCCTAGTGGGAAATCACAACCACATCTACAGCGGTATATAGCAAACCCCTATTGCAATATTCGGCCAACTGCTTAGCAACACACAGCAACACAAGACGACACCTTCTACTCCAGCAAATGATCATACGTGCGGTAGGAATCGGTCACCCCCCCAGGAACCGAGCGTCGCTCAGACAGAGCACCGCAGAAGAAGGTGAGGTAGGGGGAGCGTCGCTAGCATCGGCAACAGGGACCATCGTCCGGTTCAGCAGCTAGGATCTCATTGGCAGCTAAGAGAATCCTGATTACACCATATCTGCAGCCTTCAATACCCTTCCAGTACCTCACATGCAGCCTTCAATATCCTTCCAGTACCTCATCTTCAGCCTCCAGTATCCTGTCAGTACCTCATCTTCGGCCTCCAGTATCCTGTCAGTACCTCACCTGCAGCCTCATGTATCCTGCCGGCACATCACCTGCAGCCTCCAGTATCCTTCCAGCACATCACCTGTAGCCTTCAGTATCCTTCCAGCACCTTACCTGCAGCCTCCAGTATCCTTCCAGCACCTCACCTGCAGCCTCCAGTATCCTTCCAGCACCTCACCTGCAGCCTCCAGTATCCTTCCAGCACCTCGCTTGCAGCCTCCAGTATCCTTCCAGCACCTCGCTTGCAGCCTCCAGTATCCTTCCAGCACCTCGCCTGCAACCTCCAGTGTCCTGCCAGCACCTCCCGTGCAGCCTCCAGTATCCTTTCAACACCTCACCTGCAGCCTCCAGTATCCTTCCAGCACCTCGCTTGCAGCCTCCGGTATCCTGCCAGTACCTCACCTGCAGCCTCCAGTATCCTTCCAGCACCTTACCTGCAGCCTAAGAATCTCTGCTCCTGATATTCCAGTCCTCGTTATCAAGAGCCGAGGATCTACGTTCTTATTTACCCATTGCCTTCACGTCCAGGCCATTTGTAATCCTGGGAACTTCCCCCGACCTTCGGTTTTATCATACAAATGAAGAATACTGCGTCAGCGTTACCGCTGCCCGAGCCAGGGATGGAGCTATTGGGAGCGTAAGTCACGCTTCATTGGCAATTCTTCCGGAATCTCTTCCCGGCACAAGAAAAAGTGTTTGTGGAATCCGATAAAGGGCGCCTCCGAGAGGAGCTAAAGAAGTAGAAGACTGGAAACATGTAGCGGATTTAAAAGGACGATTGTGTTTCAGTGAATATACATCTTTATTTTCTTAGTGCGCTTGTGGACGTACGTGTTCTAAAATGCCTTCGTAAAAGGGAGAGTTGATGAAGTAATGGAGACGCCGCGTTGATAACGGCTCTTTTGTTGATGGTGGACGCCTCTTCGATAACACAGGGACGTTGATGTCCACCGGAAGATGAGATGTGGGAGGTTGAATGTTATTTAGATGATAAAACAGGAGCTTTGAGGTTGAGTGGACGACAAAATAGGGACTTCGATGGTGTTAGAATGATGAAGTAGGGACAGATGTTGACTGGACGATAGAGTAGGGACTTAGATGTTGTCTGGTTGATAAAATGGGGGCAAATGTCTGGTTGATAAAATAAGGGATGAATGTTATCAGGACGTTACAATAGGGCTTGGAAGTTGTCTGGTCGATTAAATTGGGATTTGGATGTTGTCTGGACGATATGATAGGAATTTGGATGTCTTCTGGACTATAGGATAAGAATTTCGATGTGTCCAGACGATTAGAT
The DNA here is from genome assembly GCA_038088735.1 of Panulirus argus. NCBI lineage: Eukaryota > Metazoa > Arthropoda > Malacostraca > Decapoda > Palinuridae > Panulirus > Panulirus argus. The sequence continues at coordinate 14,904 of JAYMFT010021365.1, forward strand.
AGGGACTTGGATGTTGTCTAGACGATATAGTGGGGACTTGGATGTTGTCTGGTCGATGTAATATTGACTTGGATATTGTCTGGACGATAAAATAGGGACTTAGACGTTGACTGGACGACAAAATAGGGATATTGATGTTGAGGAGGAGAAAATATATGGAATTTGATGTTGACTGGGAGACAGAATAAGTATCTGGATGTTGTGAGGTCGATAAGGTAAAGACTTGGATATTGTCGGGACGAATTATAACGACTTTAATGTAGTTTGGACGATAGAATAGGTAAATTGGACGTTGACTAGACGACAAAATAGGAACTTTGATGTTGACCGTTGGACGAAATAAGGACTTGGATGTTGTCTGGACAATATAATAGGGACTTTGATGGTTTCTGGACTATAACATCGGAACTTTTATGTCTAGACAATAAGACTGGAGCTTTAGTGCTAAAAAGTACTATAACACAGCAACATTAATGCTATCGTCGGTAGATCACTAATATTGATGCCAAACGTATCATACGAGGTTCTATATTCACTGAATGATAGAATTTGGAGTGTTCGTGTTCAGTGGACGATAACACATGAACGCTGATCCTTACTGAACGAGTACTCTGGGATAGTGATTCCAACTGGACGCTAACATAAGAACAGTGACGCGAACTGGGCGATAGACCAAGGCAGTGATGCCAACTGGACGATAACACGAAACACTGATACCATCTGGACGATAACACAAGAACAGCGATACCAGCCGGACGATAAATGGGTAAAATTTGGTGTGGACGAAGACGACCCCTTAATTATTTTGTCTATTTGTCACCAGTTCCATGCGATACGATTCGTATGGACACCAGTCCATAGTTCAGCAATAGAATATGATATGGATTTAGCTCATTTGCACTCATTTTTCCTCTCACCGAGTCTAGCGAAGATGATTTCCGTCACTTTCGTCTTCGGTCTCACCAGATCAAATATTACAGATATTCGGTTATAATAATATTCATGGTCACAATTCTTGTCAACGCGTTTTCCATCGTCTTCTCAGTTTTCTATGACTCGGTATTCTCCTCGTTTTCTCTAAAGGAGAAATTAAGGAACGTCTACCTGGTGATGGCCGTCCGTGTGTGTGTGTGTGTGTGTGTGTGTGTGAGGCAGTCAAGGAGGCATATATCAGGGTCCTCCCTCGTGAAGAGGGATCAGCGACCCGACGTAAGATCGCCCAGCTCTCCTACGGTCGACTTGCCTCGCTGGGAGTCGGAAATCTTTATTCTATATGGATTGTGAATCTTTAGTGCCATTTTTTTCTTTTTTATCCAAATGGTTGGTTGGCTGGCCTGCTGACTCCTTCGGGGACGCTTAAAGGATCACCGCAGGACGTATGGGAAAGAATCTTAAATCCAGCGATGGAAATGGTATAGTTATTTTTCCTAAGTGATTCTCTCTCTCTCTCTCTCTCTCTCTCTCTCTCTCTCTCTCTCTCTCCTCTGAGAAGCGAACAGTGG
>JAYMFT010021376.1:0-16404 GCA_038088735.1 Panulirus argus
TATATATATATATATATATATATATATATATATATTTGTTATATATATATATATGAGAGGTAGGTGTCAACATGCTATAGAACAGGAAAACTATATAATTTCCTTGATATTGTTGGTCATATTGAAAATAGGGAAAGATACTGTGAGATATATAGCATTAGATGACCAAGTGGAGTTACAAAAGTGTTTAGCCCTTTGAGTGCACTTTTAATTTTCCCTAGCTCCAAGTGTGAAAAAAGAATTCTTTAGGAGGTAAAAAATGAATTACCATTACGTTTATCTTATACATCACTGCTTTCTAACAATGTTCCTGACTGGTGTGCCTACTCTCCTAGTATTCTGGATTTGTTTTTCACCTCAAATTCCTTGCACTGTAGCTACACAATCTTGCCCCCAGTTGGTTCACCTGACCCCACTCATCAATGTATCTGTATTAGTTACACCACACCCCTCCAGCAGCCCCTTCTAAATGTAAATATTGGCACCTCAACAAAGGTAATTGGAATAACTTATGAAAATTCTTTTCTGACTTTCCTTGCGTAAATTACTGTCTCTTATGTGGTGCTGATTCTGTTTCTGCCAGACATATAACAGAGATTATTGTTGCAGAAATGGAAGCATTTATCCCTTCTTCCTCCAAGATGACATCTTCTAGTCCATCATTCAACCATTCCTGTTCTGAGGCCTTTCAGGCAAGAGATCAGGCATAATGGGCTTAGAAAACTCTCCTCCCTCTGATTCCCACTCATTATTTATCACTGCCCATACTCATTCCAAGTATTTTATCCATAAAGCAAAGTGTTCCTTTATTCAAATGAAGTGCAATAATATCTCTCTGTCATCCACTGATAATTCATTTTGGCCTTTAGCTAAGGGCATCACTAACAACTTCTGTCGTTCTTCCTTTCCTTCACTTTTTCATTATTACAATACTGTAGTTGTCTCTCCTACAGACAAAGAAACTCTCTTTAGTTCCCATTTCTTCTCCTCATACTAATCCTGTGCCCCATCCCATAATCTCTTTTCGAACTGTCTGAAAAGCACTCCTCTCTCTGGACACAAGCAAGGCTTATGATGGCATCCATCCCCATGTACTGAAAGAGTGTGCCTCTGAACTTGCACCTGAGCTTGTTCATCTGTTCTGTTTCAGTTTATAAAACAGAACTTTTCCTTCCTCTTGGAGGCATGCATTGATACATCCTATCCTTAAGAAGGGTGACAGTTCTATCCTCTCTAACGTTTGTCCTGTTGCTTTGACATCTACCATTTCCAAAGTCAACTTTTGTCCTGTTGCTTTGACATCTACCATTTCCAAAGTCTCTGAATCCCTTCTCAAATCCCCTATCCTCAGACATCTTGAATCTTTCAGTCCTCACTCTGTTCACCAGCATGGATGGCTTCTGTAAGGCAAGATCCACAGGTGATATTCTCTCCAGTCTTACTAATGTCTGGTCATCATCCCTGAAAGATTTTCAGGAATCCTTTGTAGTTGCCCTGATATATCCAAAGCTTTTGACAGGGTGTGGCATAAGGATCTCATCTCTAAGCTCCCCTCTTTTGGCTTCCTTCCTTCACTTTACTTTTTGGCTTTCTTCCTTCACTTTACTCTCTCATATCTAGCTTCCTCTCTGGCCAGTCTGTCTCCATGGTTGCTGATGGATGAGCCTCTTCCCTGTTCTCCATTAACAGTGGTAGTGGTGTTCCTCAAGGTTCTGTCTTGTCTCTTACATTTTTTCTTTTTTATCAACTATTTCCTTTCTTCCACAAATTACCAAATGCATTCTTATGCTAATGACTTAACACTGCATTCCTCCACATCCTTCAATTCTGCTCCATCTTCTTTCACTCAATCTGCATCTTGTCACAGCACAACTTCTTCAATAAACTCAAGACTTCGAAAGGATATCTCAGTGAGGCAGATGAAATCTAGTCAAGTTTAATGCCTTTAAGACCCAGTATCTGCCCATCTCGGTATAAAAAACTCCTCACAACTTTCCTATCTCCTTTTAAGGTTATGCAATTTCACCTCTTAACTCAATAAGCATCCTTGTTATTACTGTAACATCCACTCTGTCCTGGAAACCCCACATTATGGAAATAGCTAAGTCTGCCTCTAAGAAACTGGGAGTCCTTTTTTGGCATCATAATTTATTTTCTTCAGAACAGTTGCTTCATTTATACAAAGGATTGATCCATCCTTGTATGGAGTACTGCTCTCACATCTGGGGTGATTCTAACTCTGCATCTGTAAGTGAAAGATTTGAGTTGACAGCTGTCTAACTTATGAACTCTCCCAGGCTAACTTCAAAACATGATTCACTTGTCCTATGCTGCAATATTGGTTCACTTTCCCTTTTCTATTGGTATTACTTTGGTTTTTGCTTCCGAGAGCTGGCTGCTTGTGTGACCCCCACCACTAGCTAGACCACACTATACTCAGTGAGCTGCTGCATCACATGATTACTGTGTGGCATCTGGCAGCTTAAGGGTAAGCTGTTTTGACAACCACATGATTACTGTGTGGCATCTGGCAGCTTAAGGGTAAGCTGTTTTGACAACTATTTCTTTCCATACACCTTGAAGCTTTGAAATTTTCTACCCTCTCATGTCTTTTCCAATAACTATGACTATGACCTGGCATATTTTGATAGGGTTTTCACTTTCTTCAGAATTTGTAAATACTTTTCCTTGTCTTTTTTTTTTCCTTTCATTAACCTTCCTGTATTTCAATGAAAGTCCAGCCGTTATATGGACTTTTGTCCATGACTGGAGCCTCAAACTTAAAAGAAAAAAGAGTTATGAATCATCCTTACTTTAAGGCAGTATCAGTATGTATTCTGGAATCAGTTTTTCAAGCAGTGTAAACTCCTTCTTGTTATTGGTTGACAATATAAACTGATAGGCATTTTCTTCATTTATTTTTTAAAATAGTTTATCTGGTACAAGTTAAGGACACAGAAAATCATAGCCATACCATCTCCCTACCTTCAGAGCACACTGACTTTCTCAGCTCCATGATTCGCTCTGTAATTCTCTGTCCAAGGCTGAACGCTGAGGCACCTATCTCTGTTGACTTGGATGCACAACTCGTCCAATGGTTATATTGAATGCAAGCCTAAATCCTTTACTTTATCTAACACAATCTTTCTGCCCAGGAGTCCCTTCTATCTTTATGAGACTTTTGCAACACTCAGGTAGCTTACCATGTCCACCAGTCATAAACTGTTGTCATGATGTAATTACAGTACCTGCAGAAAGTCTGAGGAATGGGTAAAAAAAAAATTCATTTTCTTTATTTTAGTTCTTAATGTGGCCACCACGTGCCTCCAAAACAGTTTGTATAAGTTGTGGCATGGAGTCAGTAAGGTTTCTGCAATAATCAAGGTCAATTCCATTCAACCAGATGTCTCTGATGGCTTCAAGGCAAGGAATTGGAGAGGTGTTCCTTTCTTGAAGTTTAAGCTTCATATGAGACCACAGCTCCTTGATGGGATTCAGGTCTGAAGAATTCCCAGGCCATTAAAGGACATTCACTTGCTTGTCTGACAACCATTTCATGACCTTTGCCTTGTGACATGAGTGCATTGTCTTGAATAAAGAAGTTGCAGCCATGGATCTCATAAAAATTCATGTGGTCACAAAGAACTTCAATGTAGCCATCTCCATTCATTGTGATGTTCTTAGGAAGCACATGAAATGCCCCGCTCCCTAACTCTCCACTAAAGCAACCCCAAATCATGACTGAGTCTGGGTGTTTGACAGTCATTTGCACATAATGGGGTTCAAGGGGATATGAATAGCTTACGAAATATTTCCTTACCCATATACTTAAAAGCCATTCAGATATTTGCGTTGACAGTTTGTCTCCTTAACTGTTCTCTTGATATGGGACTCTAGCCACAAGTTATGGACAGAATCAAGTCCCAAGTCCTTCTCACACACACAGTCCTGAATTTTATATATATATTGCTAGGTAATAATTAAACTGAGGCCATCTTTTGCTTTGACACATCCTCTTCACTTTATGCTTGTTTGGGTTGAATTTCATTAACCATGTTTCAGATCGACTATGGAGTCAGTTTAAGTCCCCTTGTAAGGTGATGCAAACTTCCAAGCTTTTCATTTCCTTCATGACCTATGTATTAAATGCAAACTTATTCAGGTAGGACTCCGTATCCTTGGGCAAGTCATTAATGTCGATCAAGAAGAGTATCTGTCTCAGAGCCAAACACTGCTGCACTCAGTTGATCATCTCAACCTATTTCGAAAAGACATATCTAACATAAGCCCTATGTTTTCTCCCACTTAGATAATCTTCTATCCATCATAGGAGTTTATCCGTTATTCCTCCTTAGTGATCCAGTCTCTTAATCAGCATAATCTTCTATCCATCATAGGAGTTTATCCGTTATTCCTCCCTAGTGATCCAGTCTCTTAATCAGCATCCTATGCAGTACTGTCAGATGCTTTATGGTAATCCAGATCCAAATAATCCACCCAGCTTTCCCTTTTGTCCAGCACTGAACTCGCTATCTTGTAGATTTCTTAGAGGTTAGTTACACATGAAATTCTTTCTCTAAAATCATCCTGTATCTCACTGAAGAAATTTCTCCTAAGTAAAAAGTCATCCACTCGCTCTCTAATAATCTCTTTCAGAATCTTACTCCCCACACTCGTTAGCAAGATTGATCTGTAGTTCATGCATGTTCCCAGTCTTCTTTCTTATATATAGGTATGATATTTGCCTTTTTCCATTCCTGTGGTACCTTGCCTCTCTCCAGTGAAATCTTGAACAGTAGTTCCTGTGTTTTATCTAGCAATTATGCACACACCTTTAGCACATTTAGCATATTGGGGCTACTGTCTTCCACAGTGAAAATGCTTTTGTACTTGCTGTTCTGTTTCCCATATATCTTTACATTACCCTCATCAATTTTTCTCTCTGAATTCCTTAGCCTGATTAGCTACTCTTTAAATGACAACTGAGTCATGGTGAATTTATGGAAAAGTTTTTGGATTTTCACCTGCCATATCCTTAGTACACTTTACAGTGATTCTTTGTTACTCCTTTCTTATCCTACCTTACTCTTTCCAAGCTCTCTTATACTTTGCAAATGCTGGCAGGCTGGATTGCTGACTATATCTTCTCCACTAGACACTTCACAGTTTTGTTGCTGTATGACATCTTTTATTGAACATTTCCTTCCATTTTCTTACTATTTCCTCTGTATTTGAGGAATGAGGTACCCATGCCAGTACTCCTTCATTGTAAATTTCACTGAACTATTTACCACAAAGCCCTGGTTCCTGACTATTGAATTCCATTTCCCAATCTATGTTATCATAGAAATTATTGAGGTTTGAGTAATATCCATAACAATATCTCCCCTTTATTTTCTCTATCACCTTGGCTCTTTTAATGTTTTTGTGCTCTTTTGATTGTAATTCAAAGCTGAGCATTACATGATTAGTTCTTCCAATAATGTTCTCGATATTTTTTTTCTGTTGGAGGCTCCAGTTATGGACAAAAGTCCACATCAATGCTGGGCCTTAATCGAAATACATATAGAGAAGATAATGAGAAGGAAAAAGAAGAGACAAGGGAAAGTTTTTATGAAATTTGGAGGAAGTAAAAAAAAAAATCCTTTAAAATGTGCCAGGTCATAGTTATGGGGAAAGACATGTGAGGGTAGAGAGTTCCAAAGTTTCAAAGTGCAGGGAAAGAAACAGTTATCAAAATATCCCACCCATTAGTTGCCAACGGCCATATAGTAATCATGTGACACAGCAGCTTGCCGAGTATTTCATGGTCAAGCTAGTGGCGAGGGCACACAAGTAGCAAGATTCCAGGAGCAAAAACCAAAGTAATACCTATAGAAGAGGGAAAGTGAACCAACATTGCAGCATAGGGCAAGTGGATCAAGTTTGAAAGTTAGCCTGGGAGTTTATGAGTCAGACTGCTTTGGACACAACTCTGTTATATAAGGATACAGAGTTAGAACCATTCCAGATATGAGAGCAGTATTCCATACAAGGATGAATCAATCCCTTTTATAAACAGAGCAATTGTTCAGAAGAAATGAAGTATCAACATCTAAACAAGACTCCCAGTTTATTAGAAAGAGTGGATGTGCAGTAATACCATGTATGTTCGTCGAGTCAGGAGGTGGAATTACAGAACCATCAAAGAAGAGACGAGAGTTGTTATAAGTTTTCAATAGAGGGATGGGTAGAAACTAGGTCTTGGAGACATTAGACTTAACTAGATTTCATCTATCCCACTGACATATCCTGTCCAAGTCTGAGTTTATTGAGAAAGCTGTTTCAAGACGAGATGCAGGTCGAGTGAGAGAAGAAGGAGCAGAATTGAAGTATGTGGATGAATGCAGTTTTGAGTCATCAGCATGTGAGTGCACTTAGTCATTTGTGGAAGAGAGGAAATCAGTGATAAAAAGGAGAAAAAGTGTAGGGCACAGGATAGAGCTTGAGGGGACACTGCTAGAGCTTTAGGGGACACTGCTGTTGGTAGAAACAGGGGGAAGGTTGATCTATCAGTAAGCATAGAAATAGATCAGCCAGAGAGGAAGCTTGATATGAAGGAGCAAGGTGAGGAAGGGGAGCTTAGGGATAAGATCCTGTCAAAAGCTTTGGATATGTCAAAAGCAACTGCACAAGACTCTGAAAAATCTTTCAGAGATGACAATCAGATATTAGAAAGATAGGAAAGAATATCACCAGTGGATTTCGCCTTTCAGGAGTCATACTGGTGATCAGAGAGAAGGCTGTCAAATTCAAGGTGTTTAAGGACATGGGAGTTGAGAAGGGATTCAAACTCTTTGGAAATGGTAGACGTAAAATGAATATGACAATAGTTAGAGGGGTCAGAATGGTATCCCTTCTTAGGGATGGGAGGTATCAACACATGCTTCCAAGGAAAAGGAAAAATTTTGTTTTTTAAACAGAAATGGAAGAGAGGAGCAAGCATAGGTGCAATTTCAGAGACACACTATTTCAGTATGCTGGACTGGATGCTATCAGGACTATAAGCCTTGCTTGTCTCCACAACAAGAAGTACTTTTTGAACAGTCTGAAAAGACATTATGAGATTGGGCATAGGATTAGTGAGAGGTAAAAGAATGTTAGAATCATCCAAGGTGGAAGTAAAGGAGAAACGAGAACCAAAGAAAGTTGCTTTGTTTATGGAAGAGACAGCTATAGCACTGTCAGAACGGAGAAGTGAAGGAAAGGTAGAGTGACAGTTGTTGTTAGAGATGCCCTTATCTAAAGACCAGAAAGACCTATCAGTGGATGACGAGGAAAGGTTATTGCACTTCCTTTGAATAAAGGGATGCTTTGCCTCAAAGAAAATATACTTGGAATGATTATGAGCAGTGATAAAAGTTGAATAGGAGTAAGAGGAGGGAGAGTTTTTCAGAGAATGAAATGCCTGTTCCCTTGGCTGACTGGGCTCAGAACAGGAACAGTTGAACCATGGGCTGGAAGAGGAGGTTGCCTTGGAGGAAGAGGGGTTAAATGCTTCCATTCCCATGAGAATAACCTGTGCTATGCATTTGGCAGAGACAATGCATCCCCACCTAGGGTACAGTAATATATCCAAGGAAAGTCAGAAAAGTTGTTACATAAGTTATTTCAGTCAGCTTTGTTGAGTTGCCAGTATTCAAGCGTAGAAGGGGCTGCTGGAAGGGAAGATGCCGATAAAATAGATACATTTATGAGAGTGTGATCAGATGAACCAATTGGAGGTGAAATTGTGGTTAAAACGGGTTGGACTAGAGGTGACAAAGAGATCCAGAATATTAGGAGAGTTGTCACAACAGTCAGGAAATGGGTAGGGTGGGAGATTATTTGCTCTAAATCAATGAGAATAGAGAACATGAGGGCTTCAATCCTTGCACCAACCATATAGGAGGAATTCAACATTCCCTATGGTGGACATTGAATCCCCGAAGTAGAGGATCTCACTTGTGGGAGAAAGGATGCCACAGTCTCATGGCAGGAGTTTAGAAAGTTGAAGAAAGATTTAAAATTAGTATAGTTAGGAGAGCAATAGGCAAAACAGAGGAAAAGTGTGGGTGTTGACCTTAAGCTATATAACATCAAAGTTTGGGGAGTGAAGGTCTTTGAGACATGCCACAGATCGTGTTTATGTTGGATTAAGAACGAGCACCACCTTTGAACTGGAATTGTGAGAGGAGATTATAGATGGATATGTAAAAGGGGCTAGTGAGAAGCAAGATATAAGGAGAGGCACTAGACAGATGGTGTCCAATAGAGGAAAGTTTACTAGAGAGCACGAATGTTGGTATTGTGAGAAGAAAAAAGAGTTTGAGGGAAGAAAAGATGAGATCTAGAAATGATGATGTATCAGTCCCTCTTATCCTGTTATGCTCTGTTACCTGTTGGTATAGAAAACTTTCCTGTATGCACTCGAAAAACTTGTCTCCATGAGAATCCATATTTCCTCTGTCTGTCTCTTTGTAATTGAAATCCACCATTATCATTACTTTACTGTCTTTGAGAACTGAGTGCTTCAGTGCTTCATATACCATCTTTACTGTTCCTTCATTGTTACCATTGTATATTTGTTCCGGTTTATTGCAGTTCTATGGAGGATTATTTATTAATAACACCACTACTTTCCTCTTTACAATTACTATTCCCATTATATATTGTCTTAGTGGGCCATCTTCCACAATTTCTTGAAATATTAGGCTCTCTTTTATTAAGAGGGCAAATACTGCCACTTATTTGCCTTTTCTTTCCTTTCTTGCTTTCATGTACCCCTCTGGATAGCAACAGGTAAGAGCTTATCTCCTTGATAAGCTTAGTTCCTAGGACTCCTATAATAATATCAGGTGCACTTTCCATATATGATCCTTGAATTCCAGGTCTTTGCTGCTAACTCTTAATCCATCAACAGCTGAACACATTACTTTCAGTCGTACATTACCATCTTCCAACACATATACCCTCTCTTCAGTTATAGCAGGGCCGCGCAATCTTCTTGCCATGTGTGGCATCTCCAGTTTTTTGTCATCTGACTGTACTCTGCTTTTCTCCCTCTCTTCCTTGAATTTGTCATGTTTGGTGAATATCCCACTGATTTCCACCCTGCCTTTAAGGTTCTCAGCTTTCTAAGTATTTCTCGACTTGATATCTTAATGTTACACATAACCATAACTGGTCACTCCTTACATCTTGGTTGTAATCACCAATTCTTTTCCTTTCTTTTTCACGGAATTTACTTCTAGCATTCCCATTGCCTCCAGTATCTTTTATTATGCATTTTCTTCTTTTCTTCTCTTTCTTCCTTATCTGGTGTATGATCTTCAAAGCCAAAAATAGTTATTGATTTGAGTTTGTTAGCCTTCTGCTTTCTTCATCTTTCTAATTTGGTGTCACCCACTTATCTGTTAGATCTCTCATTGTAGAATTATCAATCTTTGTGTCTTTAACATTCCCTATAATCTCTCTTTTAGCTATAAAGCACTAGACCTGTATGCATAGTACTTTTCTATACCTTCCATCAAGTAGCCCATATACTTCTTTGATTGCTTCATCTTGGACAGTGCATAATACTGTTTCAACTGCTTCACTCAATTTCCTGTGTACCTCTGTTTGTGTCACCATGGGTCTATGTTCTTCTCCCTTACTCATGCTCTATTGATCTTTTGCTGAAATTGCCCCTTCTAATCTTCCCTGCCTTCTCCTTTCATCATCTAAGTTTGTGTGTTAATCTTTTCCTTTATCTGAACAGCTTTGAATATTAATTCAGTAAATTCTGTATTTGCTTTAGTCCTTTCCTCTATATAACAGGCTCCTAGTAATGCTCCTGCAGTTTCTTGAGCTTTATTTTCAATAGATTTTGTATGCCTTTTAGTTCTTTCCTCTGAATGCTCAGCCTCCAATACATCCACAGAAGACACATCAGTCTTTTACTGTGCTTTTTGATAGCTTTATTGTCTTTCCCTTGGTTTTGTATCTCCTGAATCCTCTACACTAAACTGTTTTTCTGTCTCTAATATGATTATTCACTCTATGATCACTGAAATGCTTCCTCAGTTTTCTTAACTCTAGCTCTAGTTGTTACCCTCAGAACTTGCTCCTTCACAGGTTTCCATAACATCCCCAGACGTTTGTCTTTTTTGCTTTCATCTCAAACCTTCGCTATGTAGACCTGATTTTGACTGACTGGTTCTTGTACGTTCCTGTAACTGAGTCCATACTGGCTATTCCCAGCTGGGGCAGTCTTAAATTATCCCTCAAAATGATACTAGTAATGGTAATGAAGCTTACGAGATTTATTCCAGAAACGTGAGGAGAAATTTGATGTTTAACTGACAATGTATTGCCTCTTGGTTACACAAAAAAAAATTTCTCCTCCCCTTGGCAAGCTGCACTTTTATAGACTAACCTTACAGCACCTGTTCACTTCACAGTTTTATGTATGCACTCTCTTACAAACTTGGTTTGCTGGCAAGGAGGAAGGTAAAAGAAAGAAAAAATATTGACTCGCTGAAGTTAGCCTCCACTCCCAAACCCATTTAAACTAAAAAAAAAAAAAGTCACTCAAACTGAATATCAAATGTATATACCACTTAGGGACCTCCATGTTCTACATCTTCTTCCTTCCCCCATCCTTTTCTTATACATAACAAGCTTCATGAACCGCAGATCTTCTAAAATCTTGAAAGAAATGGGAAGCAATACTTGGATCTCTTTCGTGTAACCACTGTGTGAATAACTGTGTGCGTCTATTTGTAGAAGATGCAGGGGTAAGTGTCAGCTACTTTGCTGATGTCTGTTGCCACTAGTACTGTGGGAGAGGATTTGTGCTCAGCACCTTTTTTGTACATGAATTGAGTTTTGGACATGAAGGTTCTTGGAATATGTCGAAACTGTTTGTAGTACTACAGTGATAGGTGATGTCATGAGTACAAGCAGGAGAGTGTGACTCCTGTATGTCTGGGAAACGTTGTATCTGATGGATGTATGCATGTTGGGATGGAGTTGAAGATTCATTTGGGAGGTTGCTTGTTTAGTGTTTGTCTGTTTATTTCAGTTTATTTTTTATTTTCTTCATTTATATTTGAAGGAGATGGGGGGGGATTTGTGAGTAGAGGTAACTAAAGGGTGATACAGGAGTAAGCTTTTTTATTTCTACATAGGGGTTGGTGGTTAATTATAGATTGATTTGGTTGGAGGGGTCTAGTGCTGTTGCATAGAATTGACTTCCAAGCATGTTGAGGTAGGACAGTATAGGAAGGATCTTTGTTTCACTGTGGTGTTGAGTCTTTGTGGTTACTTGGTAACCAGTGATTGTTCTTAGTGCACCAGTGTGGTTTGCAGCTTTGTTAAATTTGCTTTTGAGAGCAAGGGATACCAGGCAGTTTAAGGTGGAGCAGATGAATTTTGTATTAGGGCAATGAGGATAATTTTTTATGTCCATATCTGGTGATCGTCTTTGTTCTTAGGGCATTTAGTTTGTGTGTTGCTTTTATGTTGATGTTATTGGTGTGGGGAGTTGAATGTCATGTGTTACATATGTGATGTGCGTGTTATGTGTTTTGCTCAGTAGGAGAGGTTGTCTATTCAAGGTGACAGGGTCTGTGAGCTGGAATCATATCTGTCTGAGGTTAAAAGAGTAATTGAAGACTTCTGTGGAAAAGCAGACATTCTATACTGAGTAAGCCATAGTTCAAATTGTGTAATGTAGTGCTGCATGTTTGATTTTCTTTTTATGGTGTCAGGGTGTTGTGATGTGATTTTGAAGTCGTCTACATACAAGAGGAGCTCCATGTTGAGGTTTGCTTAAGGTAACAGGTCATGCAGGAAGAGACTGGAGACGGATGGAGAACGAATTGCTTCTTGGACAGCTCCATTGTAGAGTTTGTGTTAGAGGTGAAGCCATTGTAAGACTCTTGTCATGGCGGCCAGCTGTGAAACTGGCTAATCACTTTTTTGCATTGTTGTGGAGGATGTAAAAGGGGAAAGTGTAAACTGCTTTGTTGATGTCTATTGCCACTTGTACTGCGGGAGGGGATTTGTGGTTGGTTGAATCCATCAATGTTGTGTTCTCTGAAAATGATACGTCTGAAGCCTTGGTGCATGGATCAGAGAGGGATGTTTAATTTGAATTTTTTGTGAATCATTTTTTTTTCAGTTAGTCTGGGTACTGAGAACAGAAGTGTTGTAGGATAGTCGAAGGAGGGGGAGTTGGGTGGTTTAGAGGGTTCTAGGATTGGTATTATGTTGGTAAGTTTCCAGATATTAAGGATCTTGTTTAGGGCTGTGCACATACGGAAATTCGTCTGCTAAACGGATGGTGACGTCACACTACGGATGTGACGTTAGATACGGATATTTTTCCGTAGTTGTATTTTTATGTGTAGAATGCACAGAATTTGATAAACAACGAAGAAAAATGAACTAATATGTTGTTTATAATTTTTCTTTCTGTATAGTTAATATGGTTATGATACTTAATGGAACCATATGAAATGTGCTGATGTGGCCTTGTCTTTTGTTCTTCAGTTATTATTCTTGTTTCGTAACCATGAGTTGTTGATATTGGTAAGGGCTTGGATTGTTTTATGTGAAAGTTCAATATATTGTCAGGGCCTGTTGCCATAGAGTTCTTTAAGATTTCAATTGCATTACTTGTACGAGTGGGAGTGAAGGCTGTGTAGGAAATTCTTTCTGGATGAATTTCATATAGGTTTTTCATGACTTTCGTGTTTCGATGTGTGGTTGGTTTGAGGCTGATTTTTAAGTGGTCTCATATTTTTCATGTTCTTTGAGAGAAACTATTGATTAGAATGGGTCTTGAGTGGGGGCTTGTCTGGCTCGGGAGGAGTGGATTTCCTTTAATGTCTGCTGGAGTTGGTTGCTGCGTGTTGTGCGACTCACTGAATTGAGAATTTTTGTCTTTCAATGAATAGGTTAGTGATGTTGGAGTTTGATTTGTTTTCGGATTTCTATTGATAGTGAGTGTTTGTGTCTTAGCTAGTCTCTTTGTTGTATAAGGGGCTTTACTTATGGAGAGAAAAATGGGTAATATTTCATTCTGTGCCCTTGTGGTATGTGTTTTTGGCTGTCTTCATTGGAGATGTTGATAAGGTGGGAGACTGCATGATCTAGGGATGACAAATCATCTGTACTGAAGTTTTGGAGCTTTGTGTCCGTGTACTGTGTGAAGGCTTGGTAGTTTGCTATTTTTTTTTGTGAGAACATGATAAAGACAAACAACAGGAGGCCTGATTGGCCCACGAGTAGGTTGTCTGATAAAAAAAAAAATTTAACAAGAAAATGTAATTCCGCTGCTGCACATTAGTCTTCTACTGTCCCCGTTACCGCTGTCGTTTATACAGTTTATTTCTGGCGTTTTTCTAATACCTGAATTTATAAGATACTTGTCTAGATGACTTTTGAAGGTATTTATAGTATTAGCATTCACTACATGTGACGGTAACTTATTCCAGCACTCAACACACCTATAGGAAAAGAAGCGTTTTCTCACCTCCGTAATACATCTTTTAGCTGAGTTTCATTCCATTTGTCCTGGTATCCTTATTTTCTTGTATTTCGAAAAGATGTTCGAGATTTACGTTATCGAACTCTTGGAATAAGTCACCGCGAAATCTACGTTTTTTTAAGGGAGAAGAGATTCAATTGTTTTGTTCTATCTTCGTATGCCAGATTTCTAAGGGATGGGGTCAATTTTGTCGCTCATCTTTGTACTTGCTCTTTTTTTCCTCGTCTTTTTTAAAGTTCAGGGACCAAAACTGGACTGCATATTCAAGTTGTGGTCTAATAGAGAATTATGAAATGTGAGAATTGTTTCTGGTGTCTTGTAATATATTGAATTTAATACTTGGTTGCCTTTTTTACTTCTGCTTGACATTGTATGGTGTACTTCAGATTGTTACTAATGACAACTCCAAGGTCCTTTTCTTCATTTACTGTGGTTAGAGAGCTTCTGGATAGTTTGTGGTTGTTACGTATATTCTTGTCTCGAAAGTGCACAGCCTTACACTTGTCTACATTAAATTTCATGTGCTATCTGCCAAACCACCCTGCTAGTAAGTTAAGATCTCTTTGAATCATTTCGCAGTCCCGACTATTTACAACTCTAGCTCCTATATGTATTGTCAGCAAATTTGGTATTAGGTATGAGAGCGGGTTCTAGGTCATTAATAAGTGTTATGAAAAGAATTTATCCTAGGCTATCTTAGGTATGAGAGCGAATTCTATGTCATTAATAAGTGTTATGAAAAGAATTTATCCTAGGCTATCTTAGGTATGAGAGCGAATTCTATGTCATTGATATGTGTTATGAAAAGAATTAGCCTAGTGTGAAAAGAATTAACCTAGGCTATCTTAGGTATGAGAGCGAGTTCTATGTCATTGATATGTGTTATGAAAAGAATTAGCCTAGTATGAAAAGGTATGAGAGCGAGTTCTATGTCACTGATATGTGTTATGAAAAGAATTAGCCTAGTATGAAAAGAATTTATCCTAGGCTATCCTAGGTATGAGAGCGAGTTCTATGTCATTGATATGTTTTATGAAAAGAATTAAGCCTAGTGCCGACCATTGTGGCACACCACTCGTTACGTCGAGCCAATCTGAGCTTCGCCGCTTAATACTACACGCTGCTTTCATCCGGTAAGCCCGTCTCCGATCCATGTACAGAGTTCTTCACCAATTCCGCGTGCTTTGAGTTTATGTAAAAGTTTCTTGTGAAGTACTTTATCAAAATCTAAATTTTCTACATTAGACGGTACTTTTCCGTCCTAATTCTGATATATAACATTAAAAGGTTCCAGCAAATTTGTCAGGAAGTTTCTATTGTGGAAACTGTGTTAGTTCTCCGATATAATTTCGTGATCTGGAAACGTGACAGTTTTATCTCGTAGTATTTGTTCCATCTTTTACCTAATGCTGACATAAGGCAAATTGGGCAGCAGTTCAAGGCACACTTTTTGTCTCCTTTTTTTTCATATACAGGAGTAACATTTCCTTGTTGTCAGTCAGTTGGCACCTGATCATCCGAGAGAGATTTGTTGAATATTTTTGATATGGGGTATATCAGCTGTCTCCTGACCTCTTTTAAAAATCTTGGAACTAATTAACTGGTCCAGGCATTTAAGTACTTCAGAGCTCTTTATTTCTCTTACCTTCAACTCTTCTTCATCAGATCCTTGAAACATTTTCTTTGGTTGCGGTATTCGAGATGTTTCTTCAATTGTGAATACGGAGTTAAAGATTTAGTATGACAGGCACGTTCGTTTCATAATGGTCCAATTCAGGGTTGGAGTAATTGTAGTTGTGATTCAGTTGAAATTTGGTTAATTTCAGAAATATTGTAATAATTGTAATTATAATTACTTTTGGTTGTGGTAATTACAATTGTAATGTAACTGATAATCCCAAATGTATTTGTAATCATAATTGTAATGTTTAAAAATGGAATGTATTTGTAATTGTAATTATGATTTAATATTTAAAGCGTAATTGCTCTAACCCTGGTCCAATTCCTTCTTGTACTGTCTTCCTTTGTCTTTTATATTTGAAGAATTCCTTAGGATTATTCTTAACTTTCAAGAAAGTTCTTTTTTCTTCCCTGTGTTTACTGTCTTATGACCTTCTTACACTATTTGGATTTTATTAATTCCTGGCGATTTTCATCGGTTCCCGTTGATTTGAATTTCTTGTGTTTCCTTCTTTTGGCAAATTAGTCCTTCTAATCTCTTATTCATCCATGATGGTTTTGAAATATTGTAAGTTCTCTTTGTAATTCTTGGAATATGTTTATTTTCAATCTCGAGTAGTGTGTTCTTAGAATTATTCCCCATTACCTTTACTGTGAGAATGTCAAGAAGTTTTGTCCAATTGGTACAGTTAATTTCGTGTCTAATGTTTTCAAAATTGCTCGCCTGTAATCTGGGATCAAGAGTTTGTTGTCATTTATTTCATAATCTAAATTTATTTCTAATATAATCAAACTGTGATCGCTCTTTGACAAACTCTCGCCTACTTTGCAAGAGTTGATTAAGTTTGTGTCACTGGTGAGGACAAGATCAAGAATGTTTATACTTTTTTTTTTAATTAACTTCTAGAAAACGTGTTCAGTCATTTCCATTAGTCTGCAGTGGTTGTCGAGCCATGATGATGGACAGACATGTGGACTCGGTCTCTGTCATTTACCCTACCAGCTACGCAAGTCATTTTTTTCTTCTGGCCATTATTGATGGCAAGCCTCATCAGTTGTTATCTACGAGCAACCCCCCATGCTTCATGTAAGCCGTGAACAGAGGAGGAGAAGATACGAGTGCACTATGGCAGAAAAAAGGAAGGCTTTGCTGAGCACCTTGGGAGACG
>JAYMFT010021387.1:0-16403 GCA_038088735.1 Panulirus argus
TGTGCTCTCACCCCCGTTGTGTAACTCCTTAGAATAGAACCTACATGATTCAGGTTTGGTGTTTCCTTTCCCTTGGATTACGAGGAACGCCGCTACAAGTTCAATAAGACACATACACACACCAGCTTCCGGGGTTTGTTTCCTTCCAGGTTATATTCCCGTCTGCACCTTCTTACATCATCCCGTCTTCTTTGCATTTGCTTGGGTTCCTCTTCAGCCATGTATCTAATCAGCTCTATAGTTAGTTAATGTCCTCTTTATGTTGATAGAGATTTGGTTATTCCTTATTTCTCTCATGCCTCTAGTATCGTTTGCAGTGATAATCCAGTATGAGTGTCGTCCTTATGGTAAGTCATTCATACAGAACAAGATCAATGGCGGCCCTGCAGCACACTGGTCACCCCAACCTATTTAGAAAAGGCGCCTTTAACAAGTGTCTCTCGTTCTCTGCCACTCAAGTAATCTTTCAGTTCACCGAAGGAACTTTCCCCTGAAATCAATCTGAAAACCCACCTCCTTCACCATCCTGTTGTGTAGGAGGGAGGAAAATGCCTTCTGGCAATCCAGGAATAACAGTCTACTTCATCAGTATCTTTGCTCTAAAGTTTGATCAGTTACTGACAAAAAGAAGTCTAAAAAACTGTTTATTCTCGACTTCTCTCTGAGCTGATATTGCTTCTCACTTGTTGTCTCCTGTGGAAGTAATGATCCATTTAATTATAGAAACCGCTGGACATACTGGTCCGAACTTCATTGCAAACTCCTTTTCCTCTTTCCTAACAAAAAGAGAGTTCATTTTCTTACTCCCAACAACGATCTTATAACCAATATTCCAAGAGGGCTTTCCTGTGCCTCTGACACTGAAAACTGTACATGTACAGTTGTGATTCACTCGATGCTTTAGTTCAGTCATTTCGAGGAAGGCCGTAATGAAAAGCTCCTATCAAGGAGGAACAGCCTCAGTGCAGTTCTAGGAACAGACCTCGAGTGACTTGCAAAAGAAAGTAATAAATCAAGTTTTGGAATTCTGAACACCTTTTCTTGCTGAAAAGGAAGACTTTTAAGCATATGTGGATTCATCGCTCAGTGTGAGGTCAGACGAGCCCATCTGGCCTCCCTTTGAGTTTGTTTCCCCGACTATCCAAGGATAGGCTTCTACGTTGTGCAGGGTATGTGGCAACACCGTGGGGCTATCCCTCTCATCCCTCCATCTTTTGCCAGTTTCCACAATATTTTCTGTTTATATCATTTCATTCCTAAACGAGTATCTTGTTTCACTACTTTTTTGCATTCATCTGTAATCTGCTTCCTACTGGATTCAACTTCTTAGTACAAAATGATACCTCTGTGAACTTGATATGACCTTTACCTTTGCCTGACCTCTATCCTCGCCTGACCTCTATCTTTGCAAGAAAGCTTTGATGCCATAGGGTTAGTCAGTAACCAGCTTCAGTACTCTGCAAAATTTTCATTTGGTGCCGACTGTAAGTACCTGTTTAGATATATAATATAACTCTAAATAATTTTTTCCTTTAAATTCTAGTCTATCTTAATTTCAAAATGTCTCCTGTCTTCCCTTTCAGAACTGTTGAAATATGCAAGATTTCTTTACCTTCACTTCTTGTAGATTAGAGCACCAAATTGTCGGCCCAAACTGAGATCGTTTGTCACAGTCCCTAAAGACGTTTTGTCTGGGTGTTGGAATCTGAAAAACTGAGAGTCGCCCACGAAACATTTCTGGTAATGGTTCCACCAGAGGATGGACGAGAGCTGCACGCTATACCCACCCAGTGTTCCTGATTTAATCATCAGTATTTTGTTGCTGAGATATGGTTCCAAGTTTCACATTCAGCCGGTACTTTAGGTGGAATAATTCTTTAGAAGAATCTTAACTACTTGATTCATATTCCTTCATTCTTTTCAGCTCATTCCGCTCTGGTATTTATTAGATAAGCCCCCAAACTTCTCATTTTAGAAGTGTTCAGGTGTTGCTGGATAAAGGGATGCAGCAAGACTATCCTCTGTATCCGAGGCCTGTCATGTTTCTGTCATGTAGTTTGATATTGTTATATACACTTCACAACTTGGATATAATCCTCCTAGAGTTTAGACGAGATTTTTAACGATGGACTCCCTATATCTGTTTTCATATACATAACTAAAAGGAGACTCTCTGAACAGTGCTTCACTTTTTAGCCTATTTCATGAGTAGATTTCACATGTTGCACATATTCATATAGGCAATGATTCTTATTTGACCACAGATTGTTGTGGAAGGAAGTGCTATTCAGGGGAAAGTGGGTAATATGGTTCTAGATGACTTCTCTATGACCCCTGGCTGCGAGCGTGCTTCCAACCAGCAACTACCTGGTAATGACCAAACTACACCTGCACCCATCTGTGGACAGGGTCAACAAGCCTGCAACAATGGGAAATGTTACTACCCTACAGAGGCCTGTAACTTCAAAGACGATTGTGGAGATGGGACGGATGAACTAGACTGCAGTTAGTATTTGCTCTCCTGACTTATAGTAATGTTATACTCTTTTTGATACATACCGTCTCATGACGTGTTTATCATTTATTATACTAAGCATATGGGTTTGTTTATTTACTCTGTCTGTAGTAGTTTCACTTTTCTTTAAGAAAAATGGATTTATCATTCAATATATACTGGAATATAATGCAATTATTTGCATAATTGTACAAATAATCGATGAATTTGCACTACCTATCAATTCAGTTTATGATCTGTTTGTTTCTGTCGGAAAACATTCTTATTACAGAATAAAGCAAATTCTGTATATCAGTGAATTACTTATACTTATCAACCATCGTAGACAGTGTAAATAGATTCTATTTATTTGGTTGTTCAGAGTTAATTTTCCTTTTATTTCTTCCCTCAGACGGTTCGTCATGCAAGAATTTACAGTAAGATTTGCCTACACTTGAACCTTTTTAATGTCACGTATAGATTTTCTTAGTTGTACGGTGAGCTGAATATGTGTGAAGTTCAGCTGTTATCCAGACTGTGTTGGATGTCGAGTCATATGGAGAATTATCCCCAACACTGAGTGACAGTATAGACACTTATTCACTTAACTATTTACCGATCATTAACAAGGAATATAGATAGAAAGTAAATAAAGCACTAACAATGTAGTTATAAAGGAATCTCAGCATAAGTTTTCAATAGAGGCAAATGTATGACATCCTCACGTTTCTGTTTTATTGGAGATGAACATAACCCTTTCCCTGACCTGTTGTATGGTCACCTTGCCTTTGTTCCCCAGTATGTAAGTACATTCATTATACTAACGTCTGGAAAGACATTAAACTTTTGCCTGGGTACTGATGAATGAAAAAAGTCTGGTGGAGTTCAAATGAGTATTGTCCGGTAGGCACCACAAATAAAATCGTTGTACTAAAAGTATCAAGAAGACAGTATACGAATTATGTCAGAAGAATGTGCAACATAAGTTACTGTAATTAGAGTACAGTGAAAAATATTGACTGGCAAATCACATTACCTGTGGGTAGATTAAGAGCAAACGGGTCAAATTTTAAAACTGTTATCAAGACTCATGCCTCAGAAAACACGTCAGGAATTTCACATGCTCATGCAGGCGTGACAGTCCTTCGTTCTGAACCTCAGTCCGACTGAATGTGAATAGGATGTGAATGGCATTAAGTAAAATTATCCAAATTGTTCTCATAACCATACTCTTCTAGTCTTAGAATTTTTTTTTTTTTTTTTTTTTGTTAGCTAAGACGGTACGAGAAGCTGAGGCCCAAATCAAGGCCATCCCATTAACGCTATGTAAATAAACCCTAGCCTGAGCAAGGTACCCATTTTATCGACAGCCCTAGGGGTGAATGAACAGCTGGGTTGACTGTGGACCGACTGCCGCTACAACCAGGATTCGAACCTATGCACTCGACCCTGGGAGGCCCGCGAATGCGTCATGGTCAGGAACGCTAACCGCTACACCAGATGAATGTGTCATAGTGTGCAACGATAAACCTAAGTTTTAAGCTGAATTACTTTATGGTAGACTAGGGTAATATAAGTTCTGATTAGAAACATGAATTATCTGGAAAGTAAGATGAGGATATTTTAACTCATATCTCTGAACGGCAGAGAGGGGAAGAAGATACATCTATGTCCCAACAGTATAGTCTTCAGTAATCATTCAAGTAATTTCAGGTGATGAATAGCTTAGTTACGAGAAAGATTATCCAAAATAGAAGTGGCTTGGATGAAGTACAGGTAGCAAAGACTCTCATAAAGATATAGGGACGACTATAAAGTAGAGAACAGACCAAGGCAGGCAGGAACGCCAAGCACGCCTTTGAGAGTAACTGAATTCAAAAGCTTTCCTTGTTGACTTGGTCTTGGAAACTATTCTTCCTTCTTTTATGTAAAACGGTTGGAAAAAGTCTGGTGTTCTTAGCCTGTTATTTCTGAGAACGCTGCGAGTTCTCTTTCACGAAGACACTTTGCTCCTTGCTACTAGCTTATTGGAAATGCTCAGTAAGTCAGCGTTCGATACTCGTTAATATCTCATTTTTAAGCAAACTGTGGAATGGTCTCTTTCTGTCTTCCGAAAGATTAGAAAACGCTCAGCAAATGTTCTCACATGATGTTCGCTCTTGTATTCGGAGACAGTACCAGGAAGTCTAGTAATTATTACAGGCTCTCCTGTGTCAGTCTAAAGTGTCTTTAGATTCACATTCGTATGATTGGAGATTTTTTCTGATATCTTCTTTGGCAAGAGTAAGCCAGTAATAAAGCCAGAGTCTTTTAAAGGAGTCTTTAGTGGTACTTAACGCTGTTTATAATTCCAAATGGATTATTGAGTAGATTGTCTGGAGCCATCTACTTCAGGGAAACTATAATAGGTTTCTCATCTTATCCCACAATAAGGTGCCAGACTCTTAGATCTTTTACGTGTTACGAAATTTCTCTCTGAAGATGCTTATGTATTAAGAGGACGAGTTGGTGAAATTTGAGTCAGTGATTGAGCATAAAATCTACTGGGTCGAAAAGACAGCTTGCCTGGCACTCCTGAAGCCTACTTCGTTAAGCTTTTTTATTGGTGATATTTCCCTTCCATTAGTCAGCAGTGATCGCTATTTTTTTACCACTCTCTATCCTTCTTCTGACATAAGAAGTTTCAATTTATTGACGACGGTGAACGAATATGCTCAAGGATGTATGAAATGTGTTTTAATAGAGAAACTAGATTTAAGATGAAACCTATCATATCATAATGTATGGGCAATATCGTCTGATGTAAGAAGGAAATGAATATGGATGAAGATTTATGCAAAAAGGAAAGAAAAAGCTCAAATTCTCCTAAAACTGAAACGTCAATATTTAAACAATTGATGGTAATTATGAAATAGTGGTTTAGCGTAAATAGCAGTAAAGTGTGCCTGCTAGAGCACTTCCAGAGTAATGCCCTTCACCGCATACTTATAATCACATTTTAGCCCAGAGTTGTGACTTTGAGGAGGACAACTGGTGTGGCTGGTTTGAGAGCACTGCCAACTCCATCCACTGGAAGCACTCAGGCTTTCCTGCTGTCCCACCTGGACCTCCAACAGATCATTACAACAGGAACACTACCAGTGATCTTATCTCCTCTAAGACTAAGGTCAGTGTCTTAGAACTATTATCTGCTTGTAAGCGATACTATGCCCTAAAGCCCTTTAGTCTGATAGACCCAGTACAGGACTCCACAGGAGTCTTTTGATATGTCTGTACTGTTCTAGGTATGTGTATGCGACAAATGATTTCTGACGAGTCTAATATTTCATTAACCATTCGTTGATTAGCATAAGAATGACAGGCGGTGTTCCAAGATTATTTCAGTACGAGCACATATGATGCATAAACATTTAACGTCTTTGCAGAGCCAAGGAGGACAGGTGGCCATTTTAGAGTCTCGCACATTCTCGTCTGTGAGTCGTGAATGCGTTCTTGAATTCTGGTATTATATGGCTACTGACAACAGTCAGACCTCATCCTTCATCCTTCTTAGGAAGTCTGAAGAAGACGCAGTAAGTATACTCAGTGGAAAGTCTTTATAATGACATCAGCGTGGATGGTTGTGTCTTGTATCAAAATACAGTTCATTAAAACACACAAGTAGAGAGTGAGTAAATGACTAGCTAGATATGTTAGTGTGGTTACTAACTTTCTGTTACTTATTTGTACACATAGGTAAGGAGTTTTACACATGGCCTGCTCCTTCTTTTCACCTTCTATCTTCTTTCTATAGATTTTGTTTTTTTCGTTTTCAATATATACTGTTTCTTCACTTAGCTTGCTCTATCCAGTTGCTGCTCTGTTATTGTAAAGGTATTGCTCAATTATCTTTCGGCCTATATCTTGCTTAGTGTCTTGTGTTCTCTGGCTGATTTATACGATAATCTGTTTTATTACCTGTCTGTGCGTATGGGAAGGAACTCTTACATTAAGGGGCATTATTACTCCACTACCGTCGTGCACACAGTCTCCTAACTTCAGTTTTGTTGGTATTTCATAAAAGAATACCTCTTCACTGAGCTTGTTCCACTTACATTCTACTCCCGTGTGCAGATACGACAATTGCCCTATATCATTTTTTAGCACTATGTCCTTCTTCTGCGACAGTATAGAAAATATTGACAGCGGCCTGGCAAGTGTATTTGCACATTTCTTAAGCACATGTGGAGCAACTCCATCAGGACCATGGCTTGTGTTTTCTTTGGTAGTGCTTTTTAGCAGGTGTGAGTCCAACTGCTTTCTGATTATATTCTCCATTGCTTTAAACTGTGTTCATCCGTGATACTGGCTGCAGAATTATGGGATCTATTTTATTTCTCAAAGAATTTTACGAAGCTTCATCTCTACCTCTCCCTTGAGGGTGATCTTTCTTCCGTCAAGTTTTGAACAACTCAAGTTGTCATTACATTGTTTCTGCAGACTCCTTATGTTCATACGGCGACATTTTACAGGAGCCATGCACGTTATATCAATCTATCCCACAAGTCAGCTTTCTCTTTAAAACTAAGTTAATCATTATTCATATCTCTGACCCTTTCCAGTACATCTAATTCTTAACCTCATTCCTTAACGGTGCTCTGCAGTTTACTTATTTCGTTATCATTTTCTCAATATTTTTCCCTGATAACATTTCTGTGACTGCAGATGATTCTTCCTATGATGTCCCTAATATACTTTCTTCTCTTCTGCCTCAGCGATCTCATTTAGGCTTTGTTTTTCACCCCCAGTCAGTCTCTGACTTTTGGTTCCACATGATCCTTGTATTTCTTGCATCTCAGCCCCTTTAACTTGGTCTGTGCCTCCCAGTGTGAACGACAACTTAGCAGACTTATCTCAAGGTCCCACAGAGCAGTCCTCCTCCATTTCCTCTTACTACTTCCGTTAAACATTTCAAGCTGTTTGTTACTTTCTTTCATTTGCATTCTGAGATTCCTTACATCTTTATCTATCTGGCAAACCTGCCCCCGAACCTTCTTCTTCATCAGATCCGCTATTTGCTTCAGCCTCTGAATTACTCTCAACATCCTCTCCATCTCAAAGGAGTCTCCATCATTGCTTTCTTTTATGTCTCAGGTTTTCCTTCCTTTGTCTCTCACTATTCTTAAATCCTCAAGCTTTTCTTCATTCATTTTCTTTTGATTAGATCTCTTCGCCATTCTGCGCGTGCGATCATCTGCGTCCTACCCCTATTCAAAAGCTGACGTCTGACTAAAGATAATACAAGGTTTTTTTATCTACGTTAGCTGAGACGGCACGGGCAACTGAGACCCTAATCAAGGCTATCCTATTAACGATATAAGGTGAAATTACAATTCAGTGGGTTCAGATACTTTTATTCAACATGTAATTTTTCCATACATGCTGCACGACATGGTTCACGGAGACAATCCACCTCATCAGGTGAAAACAATTCGCAAAGTTCTTAAATCCCAACACCACGGCACAGACTCCGTCTTGTAAGTGCCATACCAATGAATACACTGGCCAGTGTATTCATCGGCATGATATGTTTGTATCATGCGTGTGCGTGCCTGTCATAATGTAGTTGATTTAGTCAGAAGTCTTTTTAGAGAGAGACAAATCTAAATATTTCAGTTATGAATCTTTACTGTCGTTCGTAGTCATAAATGTTGATGTGTATTTCATAACGCAGGCAAGTGGACATCCGGCAGAGTTACTGTGGCAAGGAAAGCAAGAACCTCAAGACTGGATAGCTGAGTCCATCAAGATTGGTGGCAAAAGAGACTTTACACTTCACTTTAAGGTTACTCATGGACCAGGAAAGGTGAGTACACCCGGTACTTGTTCATGAAACATTTTTAACGAATAAGGTAACAACTTCTTTTTAGGAAAGACATCACCAAGATTATAGGCTTGACTGAATTATTGTATTTTCGTCATGTCTTGATCATGTCAGTATGATATTCACGCTGTGATTCTGGCACCATGGATGATGAGCTACGTTGGGACCCAAGTTAGCCATTTGCGTAGATAATACCACGTCTTACTGACGTCCTGCCAGACACAAGTGGATATACTTTAGTTTTGGTCATTTGTCCCGTGCGTCATAAACAGTACGTGATTTCAGTCGAGTGAAGAATTATCATTGGTTTTCATTCCTAGGCGGAGAGAACATATTTACACCTTACATCAAGCTGGACTGGACCCACACCAAAGTGAGAAGACAAAAACACATTACTGATATGTTATGTTGTTGAAAGATGAACACCTAGGTTGGGTGTGTGCTGCCTGTAACGCCCAGGATTCGAACCCATGTAGACCCGACTCCAGGCAGGCCCATGCTGACTCATGGTCAGTAGCACTAACCACTACACCACGGAGACCCTATGTTGGTGTACATCTGCTGCTGCTGCCAAGGATAAGAGTTCCATTAATCTAATCACAATTTTGTTTCCGCTGTTGACTTACTTTATTTTAGGGCACTGTTGATTTACCTTATTTAAGATGACTGTTCACTTACCTAAAGGTCACCCTTAGTTATTGACTAAAATCGTCATTAGATGGTGAGCTGGAGCGAATGCATCTCCAGCTGACGCGAAAATGACACTTCACCCAAGTTCAGAAGGTCACGTTACAGGTTCTGCTGTAGAGGCAACACAGTCTGCACAGCTGACTGTACAGGAACGTTGGACTGTATGCAGAAAGAATGCAATGTTCAACATCAGTGTCTATTTCCAGGTTGTATTCCTTAAAGGTAGAATACAAGAAGGCATTTGCCTCCTAGCAGCGTCTTTACTAGCGTTCTCTGTCTTTGCCGGACTTTTTATATCAATAAGAAGTGCTGGAAATAATACTTTTGCTCGGGAAAGTAAGCTGAAGTCTTCGATACTGTTGCCATCTAGTCACAGCTTCACATAAGTTTATTTACGTGGTTGATAGATGACTAATTACTAGTGATCCTTTGTGGTAGAATCTGGGCTTCAGTATAGATAATTGCCTCAATTAATGTCTGGAGAAAGATTTCATCATGCGTGACCTCAGTTCACTAGCAGAACCAGAAACAGTGAATGTGAAATTGGTGAATGTATGCAAGACAATTAAATGGGTTAGAGTTTAACTTTGGCCAAAGACCAGAAATTTCAGGAAGAAGGAGCGTTGTTTTCAAGGCTACTGTTCCCATTGGTTACTGAGGCCAGCCACTTGATGTTATGTGATATGCCTAAGCTGATCACAAACGACCTGCTTAACCAGCTTTTATTCTACTCTCGCCTACAGACTCACTTTGCTCTGGATGACATTCGCTTCTTAGGCTGTACCCCGTCTATAGATGAATGTGTCACCAACACAGACTTCAGATGTAATGACAGCTCCTGTATTCCTCACCGGCTTGTCTGTGATGCCAGTTATGACTGCAGTGATAAGAGTGATGAATACAAATGTCCTCATGTTCAGGTGAGTATCTTAAAGGTAGTGTTTCCTCTGGATAGGTTAATCAGTTCACTGCTGCATGTGTATGAAAGTATAATCAAAATCCAAGTTTTAAACTAGTGAAAAGTTATCTATTTTTATAGATGAGGACAGTGATATAGGGAGAAGAGAGATGCACTACTCGTGGGAAACGATTAACAAAATTACGGTAATAATCTGTGGGTAATCTCTAAATTTGTTGCTAAGGACAGGATTACCTTTTTCGAATCACTGGGTGCCACCGTTTCCAAAACAACCTTAAACTACATAACAGGAAACATTGGAGCTTGACAAAAAAAAAAACGAGGAAATGGGATTTGCTCACTGGCCTTCTCTGCAAAAGTTTCATTTCAGGAGCTCAAAATCCATTTTCTTTGAAATTCATTTCATTGGTGAGCAAAAAAAGTAAGAGAAGAGCCAAATGAAGGCCGATGGGAACTCTAAAACTTACAAAAATGACAATTGGGTTAGGAAGGAGCGACTGGCAGAGGCCTAGCTGCTGAACAGGGTTTCCTACAGATTCAGCCTCATTGGAGGGAGGAAATAGGTGTTGGTACAGCTCCAGGGCTCTCGAAAACCAGTATCCCCAGTGAGAGGTTCCTCAGACAGGCCAGACCAGTAAAGACCATCTTTTCGATATCCTTGGCTCGGGCGTTGTAGATTAGCGGGGTTCTAAAAGGAAGTTTTTGATATGTACGTTAATGAAGTTCACCTAATAGAAGAATTTTGGACGTAGAGATAAGAAATAAGGAGCCGCAACATTTGACTGAGGATTCCATATAGGTTTTCAGTGTGTCAACTGAACGAAGACTGTGATGAATATTTCCACCTTCTTCCAGATCAAAATGATAATGTTCTTATTATCAAACTGATTGCCTTATCTTTTGGAAGAAATTAATATTAAGGAAAAAACTTCACCCAATCCAAATCTTTTATGAAAATTAAAGATCTTGTGATGAAAAATGACTAGAGAGGTGACAAGCAAGAAATTGTGCAGTAAAAGTTCAGCAGGGAAACTAGAGAGAATGTTTCAGATAGCAGAAGGTCTAGAACCTTCTTCAGGAGCCAAGTAAATTTCAGAACTGGAACTTGAATTACTGAGAGAAAGAACTAACAAAGCGGTTTCTCAGGGTGGGGGCTACAAGGATATTTTCTAACCCAGCTGACTAATTTTCCTGAAGGAAAGATTTGCAGGATGCTAAAGTGACAGCAGTTTTATCCTGTGGACCTGAGAAGTAAAGATAGTGTAGACAAGAGCGCTTTGAGATGGTGACTTTAGGGTCTACTTCTTGAAATTCATGGATGGCTTTCCAGACTGACTGAAGATGGTCGCCTGTGGAAAATGTAATGCATTAAGCAAGGTCTTGGCAATTTCAGATGTGCAACACCCAAGACTGAGCGCTTAGCTCTGTTGTCACCAGCACGTGTGGGGCAAATCTGGGAATAAATTTGAGTAGCAACTAAGAGGGAGGTCGAACCAAAGTTGTGGCCCTCAAACGGTGCTGACAGAGTCAATAAAATCTAGAAGATCCAGTCATTACCTTCTTGCTCTTACTATTTCGTTCACATGGCGAGGGAACTTTACACCCGTCAGGCCTAAACTCTTACCTTTGCATTTTTATCATGGGGATTTTTTTTTTTTTCAGTGCTACGAGCATTTCTTTGTTCTTCACTAAACTTGTTCGTGTGTTCACTGCTATGCTGCCGAATAAATCGTTCCATGTTCCTTCGCTCACTTATCCTGACAGCGAAGAAATGAAAAAAAATGATGCGTGTTCTCCTACTCTTCTAATGCTATCTTGTCTTGATAATTCTTTCATTGTGATTTGGTTGATAATAGGATGTGCTCCATAGTTTTCTGTCTGGGGTTGTAAAACGCCTTTTCGGAGTCTGTTGTTTGCATTGTTTATGTGCAAAAGAAGAATTTAATGCGCAGTTCTCCTGAAGGGAATTAGTTTCTTCTTATAGTAGGCATCAGTATTAGAGAGCGCAGTATCATTCTATTCATGGATCATGGTGAAGTGCCTGAGGATTGGCGGAATGCATGTGCAGTAACACTGTATAATGGCAAAGGATATAAAGGTGAGTGTTCAAACTACAGGTGCGCTTAATGTGGATCAGTCTTGGGGTCCGAGTTATTCCTGATCTGCGTCAATAACTCGTCAGAGAAACTTGGATCATACCTGAATACGTTTATGGATAGTGCTAGGTGAAACTGGGGCATAGTAGAATGATGTCCGTCTCTAAGTACAATCTAACAGGATGTTAATCATAAGGGTTTGCACAAAAAGGGAATCTGGATTAGCACAAGATCCTAGCCTACCACTGTAACGCTATAGTAAGGGAACTATGAAAGAGGCAAATTATTTGTTAGTTAATAATGAAATTGCTTCGGTTTGATGCTTAGGATACATTAGATGAAGATTTTCATCTCGAGTCGCGTCATCCCAGTTCAATTAGCATACGGACCTTCCAGAGGAAGTTCAACTTAGTGCAACAAAATATGTATCTGAAATAATAGCGATGAGTTGCAGCGAAGAGATGCCAGCCATTGATTTTCCTGTGAGGGGAGGCATAAAGACAATCGTCAAAGTTCTCAGCCAGTCTGTAAAGATGAATATTGATCAGTTTTCCAAATTTGAATAATGTAACTACGAGAGAGCACACTAAGAAACTGAACGAGAGATCAGCCGGAGACTTTCGAAGAAATTCTTTCCTAGTAAGAAAGTGGTGGTTGAACGGAACAAATTTAGTGAAGCGTTAGTGAATGTTGTAAGTATTCAGATAAGCCAAGAGTTGGATGTTTGACAGCATTCAATGATTGAGGCATATGTGACCTCTTGAGTGTAGAGATCCATTACTCTGTTGTGTAAATCGTTCATTACAAAGTAAAGACGACAAAGTAAACTTTAGCAATTCTGTAGTGGAGATGTTACATAATGCTGCTTGAAACTTGGATTTTTCAATGTATAATCAAGATTATATTCCAGAACAGTTTTTGTTTTATGGTAAATATCTTAAGGATCTCATATTTCATAAGTGCTTATACCATTATGAATCGTTTTGAAGGTAATGATTGGTTTCGTCTTAAAATTATGAAAGTTTCAGTATGTGTAAACTTTAAGTAAATGTTCAGTAACGGGATACTTGACTCGCTATAGTTCTTATACGCTGAAGTGTTCACATCTCTAACATAACTATCTCTTTTCTCCTGAAATTAAATTTGATATGTCCATAACTGAT
Source organism: Panulirus argus (assembly GCA_038088735.1). Taxonomy (NCBI): domain Eukaryota; kingdom Metazoa; phylum Arthropoda; class Malacostraca; order Decapoda; family Palinuridae; genus Panulirus; species Panulirus argus. The sequence continues at coordinate 13,226 of JAYMFT010021387.1, forward strand.
AAAGTTCTGCATTATGATACAGGGTAACTGCAACTTCGACTCAATATTTTGGCTGTCGGAGTGTGACTACACCGAGAGTTCTGATGACGACACAGAATGGCTTCAAGACACCTCCTCTGGTGACCCCTCAACTGGCCCACCACACGACCACACTCTCGGCTCTATTGGTTAATACTAATTAATTTCCAGTCCACATGAATATGACTTTCAATTTTGTATATATGAATTTTGAACATATTTTTCGTGTAATGGATGAATTCTACTTCATTATCTGTCCTGATCAAAAGGCTTTGTTTATAGTGACTGAAATATATACGTAAATATTTATATCAACGACTCAAACAAAATCATGTTGAAAGTATATAAGATCCATTACTCTAACTTCATGTTTAAACAAGCATTGTCCTGGCATTTAACAAAGTTTAGTTTGCCAAATTTGCAAAAACTTTTTAGCTTGTGCCACATCAGAGGGTAACGGATAATTTGGTTCCCTCTCTTCCGTTAGGACACTAGCGCCTCGTAACTGTTGTGCAGTTGTTTGTGTTGTTATTGTCAGACATCTGATCATGTTCCTCGCAAAAAGTTTCAGCAACGAATCTGTGCTACGTGTCATCAGCAACACGTAAGCTGTTACCATGATGTGTGTTAATTTCTTAACATCATTTTGCGTACTGTATAACAGTGCCATGGTTGTCTGTTCGAACTGTTAATTTGTCGATCGTTTCATTATGTTTTTCGCAAGATGTTTCACTTTCCACTGTGTATCATATATCAACAGCAACAATAAATCACCTCTTCTTTCTTATTTAGGGATGTCTTGTTACTGGTGTCCCGCAGATTCAAGTATTTGGTCTCCCCGTAGTAGTAAGCTTTTCCATTTGTTTTTCCAACCGTCCGTCCCATTGCTTTCCGGGTGAAAGCTACAAAATTATTACGACTTGTCATTAAGACACTATGGAATACAGGAAAGAGCGCTATTGATACTGCTGCACTTTGCTTTGATATTGGAGATGGTTGCGTTTCTATAGAGCAATACAAATTCAGTAGGTTGGATTTTATCTACATATACCATGTATTCCCTTGAGACAAGAAAGGTTCCTACTGATTTTAAGGTGAAAAACCCAAAGGTCACTGTCGAAGGCACATTCAGTGATGATTTCATTGGTGGCCAATAACTTCAATTCTAGATCAAGATCAGATAATCTCAGGCTGCCATCGAAGAAAACCTTCTGCTTGGCTTCTGTTTTAGAATTATATTGACTTTGCAATTACCATAAATCATCACCTACAGCTTAGCGTCCCACTCTTATAGGTGTCTGATCTTTTGCAGGAAGTTACGTATATGTGTCAAGTACAACTGGTGAGCCAGGTAAGCTGGCAACCCTGAAGATAAACAATGTTTACCCAGCTTCAGTGGGCATCTGTTACATTCGTTTCTGGTTCTATATGCACGCAGACTTCACCTTAGTTGCTCCAGATGTTGATGTAGGAGCCCTCAGGGTGTACCTGGAGAGTAAGTTTGATTCTGTTTTAACGCTGCCCAATCATAGATGTGATGTTTTATGCAAAATTTTATGTTTATAATTTGTCAGACTGTTTATTCAAAATTCTGATGATATTAGTGTCGTCGTTTCTTTTGATTACTTTCTGCGGTTGTTCTACAGCCAAGGCTGCTCAGCGACAGTTGTTAATATCTATCACTGGTAATCATGCGTCGTCATGGATGGAGAAGGTGATACCAATCAACATGGACACATCATTTTTCGTCCTTATTGAAGCTGAGACTGGATCATCTAAGCACACCTATATTGCCATAGATGACGTATCTTTCACTCCTGTAAGTTTTCTACGCAAAGATTTTTATCACTTTGCAACAATAAGAAATACTATCAAGGGATTTCCTGTAGAGATATACCACGATATGCATATCTACACCTCTCATGAATTATAAGTGAATTTGTTTGCAGATCGGATTCTTTGTTAAATGTTCCAGGAATGTGAGACTGGTGTTGGACCCCCACCAATCAATGGCACTTGTGATCCTAATGAGCTGCCGTGTAAGACAGGACAGTGTATACCTGAAGCCTTCTTCTGTGACTGTTTTGTGGACTGCAGTGATGGGTCCGATGAAATGAGCTGCAGTGAGTAACTTATCGAAGATGATATTGATAATATAACATGTTTTTTGTCACATCTGCCAAACAATGTTTTCCTTAATGTTTTAAGTCTTGGTTCCTGTGAAGAGATGTAAGATGTGGTTTTAGGGATTATGGCCGTATATTATTTATGTACCTAATTCGCACAGTATCTCATTACTTTTCAGCCGCTGTTCTCATATTTCATATCAAATTTTTCTAAGTCTCTGCCCGTTTCATGGATAGGTGGAAACGGGAAAAAAATGGTGCCCATGTTCCCACGTCCATATATGCAAATGTAAAGACGCAAACTTATCTTAATCATCTGCTCATATTTCCCAAACTCTAGTTTCCAAATAGTAGCATTGCTTTGCCGTTTAGCAACTTGATTGGAATTGTTAAGATTATATCCCTGTCAGGACCTCAGCTATGGTTCAAAAGAGCCACGTAACACGTTATGAACTTTCCGTATATACTGCTCATGTAAGAGTTTGCTTGCAGATCACCATCGTTCCTAGGTACGATGGACCGTTTCAACCTTGACCATAGTACATATATCACCAATCCACAATTCGTAAACAAAGATTCAGGAGAATAACCCCTACTAGTAAACAACCGGTAGGCTGCAGACAACACCTTCGGGACTCTACACCATCAAACATACCCATCAATGTCCTCACTGCCAGTGACCTAGATTTTTAGACACTTCAGTGCGTCCAAGACCGCTACCCCCTCACCCAACCGATGCCTCGCTTTAGTTCCCAAGCTCCCATTAATTGCCACGTTGACTCCCAGTTATCTAAAACATTCCCCTTCCTCCATGTTCGTTTCATTTAAACTCGCACTCTAACTAACCTGTTTCTCTTCATTGGGAAACATAACAACCTTGTTTCTATTTATATTCACTCTCACCTTGCTCCCTTCACACACTCTCAAACCCAGAAACCACCTGCTAAAGTTCTTCACTTGAATTTTCCACCAGCGCCAAGTCATCAGGAAACAGTAACCAACTCAACCCCCAATCGCCCCCACCCACGACATAC